>CABFOW010006539.1:14398-31220 GCA_902141385.1 Timema californicum | reverse complement strand
GGTGATTGTGAGATGAAATGGAGGACCTACAGTTTAACGTGGGATCCGAACCACGGTGGAGGCCTGGCATTCCCCACATCTACAAGTTATGATTAATACACTTCTTGTCAGAGGTGAAAGAAGGGTTTGGTAATCAGTTAAATCTGTGCCGGGACCGAGGATTGAACCCCGGATCCCCAGCACAGAAGTCTTGAAACCTTACCTCTAGACCGCCAGGTCACCTTTCAGCGTAAATCTTGTATCAAATTTCCCGGCTAATTGGCCTTGAAGGATTGAAGATATTACCTATCTGTGACGTCATTACAAGTAAAGAAAGGCCCATGTTAATGTATTTTGTTCTATTTGGGGGATTTTTTTTAAAGATGTAACATTGAAACAAAAACCATAAATACTTAAATAACTTTAGACATAATTTTACATTGCCTCTTTTTTTTAAAATCTTGAAATAGTTGTTCTGTAATTTTTTTTAATCGTCTACAACTCAGTTTTAACCCACTTCGGTGGCCGCATGGTCTAAGGCGCTACTATAGCAGTAGACTATACTGCCGATGACAGAGAGATTGAGGTTCAACTTTCAGTCGGGTGTACTGAGGATATTTTTTTACAAAATTGCTTTCCATTCTCCCTTCATGCAAATTCGGGCACACTTCTTATGAATATAGCATTTCTAATTCCTAAAACCACTAGCGTAATTAGTACATAAACGCATAACCTTAACGGGTAGTAAGACGAGGTGATAAATAAAATGACTTGTTGGTATTCGAGAAAATTGATAGTAGGAATATTCCTGCAAGAATGTGGATTAAAAAAATCCTTGGAAACTTGTTCCAATAGACCTATAGAATATAAAACATTAAAAAGGTAGTTTTGAAATAGAAGTTAATGCTGTTCATGTGCAAATAGTGTGTGTGTTTGTGTGCGCTCGTCGGAGATTTTATAAATCCATGATGGCAAATATTAGAAAAACATGTAACTATCATTGAAATATTTGCGTAATTTGGTAACATTCCACATCATAGTTTTCAGCAGTGTTTAAGCACATAATAATCTTAGAAGAGATACTCTAGCATGTAAAAACAAGGTAATAGTAACTTGTAAAGAATTTAGTACTGAATTTAATATTAAAACAACTCCATGGTGTATGGGGGTATTACTCTTAGATTTTCAATATTCAGTTTTACTAATTGGCTTGTAAACATGTTTTATATATTTCCGTGAACATTGAAGATGTCTTGTCACAACTAATGGAGGCTATTTAAAAGTTGGACTTCTCCTAAATTTGGGACCCCATGATGTTTATACTTTAGAATTCCTTCTTGTCAAGTGTGGTTTAATAGCAACGACGGTAATTCCCTTGTAGGAACATAAAAAAAAGAGTACCGGAGTTTGAACAAACAAACCAACTTGAGCAATGGATGGAGTAGAAAACATGAAACTCAGGAGAAAAAAAAGGAAAAAAGAGGAGCGGTGAAGAAATGCGAGATTGTAACCACGAGTAGGTCCGCTGCCACGACTGACCAACGTCGATAAGATGGAGGGGGGTACAAAATGTTACCAATGTAAATAGTCACAGGAGTGTACAAGATGAACGAGTCGTCGATAAGATGGAGGGGGGTACAAAATGTTACCAATGTAAATAGTCACAGGAGTGTACAAGATGAACGAGTCGTCGAGAAGATGGATGGGAGTACAAAATGTTACCAATGTAAATAGTCGCAGGAGTGTACAAGGTGAACGAGTCGTTAAGGTCATTTGACAATAAAAAATTTATTGCACAATTTAACAAGTGTATAATTATAAGCTATAAACAGTGAGTCAATGATTTACAATCATTACAGTTCACGAGTCATAAGGGGTCAAACTTGTTATTTTCTGGTTTTTTAGTAGCTGCCATTGTTAAGGTAAAATAATGAATGTATGAGGCTGATATTTTTTATAACTAGACATTCATTCATTTGAGGTGTACAAAATGAAATATTTATAATATAGTTATAAAATGCAATACTATTTGTAATATCAATTTTATTTATATAGGTGACATGGTGGTAAGGTGTCTGATTCTGTAGTAAGGGTCCGGGGTTCAATCCTCGGTCCNATTCATATGAGGTGTACAAAATGAAATATTTATAATATAATTATAAAATGCAATACTATTTGTAATATCAATTTTATTTATATAGGTGACATGGTGGTAAGGTGTCTGATTCTGTAGTAAGGGTCCGGGGTTCAATCCTCGGTCCTGGCACAAAATTATCTGATTACCAAACCCTTCCTTCACCTCTGACAAGACATCTTGTGAATGTGGGGAATGCCAGGCCTCCACCGTGGTTCGGATTCCACGTTAAACTGTAGGTCCTTCATTTCATCTCACAATCACCGTACATTACACATTAACATAAGTGCGTATTAACTGAACGAGTAGTAAGACGCGGTGCTAATGATGATAATAAAAATAATCATTTTATATTTGCCATAGACATATTGTCATTTGATGAGAAACTTATTAAATGAAGAGAAGTAATGTTTAAATTCCAATTTATATACAATGGGCCTCTCATAAGGCCAATTGATCAGATCTATTTTTTTTAATTCTTGATTTTAATATCTAAATACATGGTTAGCTAGGAATATTTCAGAAACCAAAACAGTCAAACCTATAACTTATCAAGAGGTAGCAGTCTTTATATGGCTTTGGAATGTAGTAGATTTAATCAGATCATGTATAAGATCTTTTTTTGTGTGTGTGGAAGTTGATCATGTTGACATCTGAGAGACTAAATATAGAAAATTAATCCACATATGTCAACTGAAGCAACATTATATTTGTTTCGGTCAAAAAATGTTTTTGTTATAAACACTTGTAAAAATAATTATATATACTCGTTTTCCCGTCCACCACTGTTTATAAATTCATATTTTTGTTGATCTAATTTCTTCAAAATCATATAATTTGTGGAGAGTATGAAAAATCCTTAAATGATGGATCCCCTCCAAAAGAGTTGTACCCACCAAAATATTCACAGAGATATTATTGACCAACTTAGAGAGTAGAGACTTCAACGATAGTACCGCCTACGAACCTGTGGTCGCAGGTACCTTGATTTATTCTGAGAGATGCTGATAAGAACATGTATTATTGGTCTACGCATGTATCATATCATCTCATTAGTAAACATCTAATTGCTAGTGTTGAATTGTCCTAGGCCAAGTAAGTTTGTTTTTCACTTCCCCTTCGAAGACAATTGTGATCCGGATCTTTATCGTTCAAGAAAAATCCGTTGACCTCAATTGGGTTTGAACCCATGAACATCAGGTACTGGGGCGATCATTTTACCCCAAGACCACCTAGGTCGAAATTAAGATATTAACTGTCTGTATTAGAGATCTTCCAGGAATTCAATTAGTAAATATCTATTAGGTCTGTTGTTTTGGTAGGTCTATTAAGATATACTGTCCTGGGTTAAGTTAACTTGTCGTGTGCTGGAAAAAAATGTGAGTGAAGATGAAGATTTTGTTTATATCCTCACGTCTTATTTATAGTTCAAGTTCAGTGGAAGCTCGTAGTTAGAATTAGTGGGGGTGTTATTAAAATGAGAAGCAAAACAGTGCATTTTTTACTTCACAGCCGCAAAGCCAACTTTTTCATTGGTACCATTCAGAATTAAAGCTACGAATATATTTCTTGTTGTTGCTTTTGCCTGGCTGAGATATTAGAATATCAGGTGTTGAACGACCATAAATTATGGAGCCCCCCCCCCCCAAAAAAAAAATTCACTGCGATATTATTGACCAACTTACAGAGATATTAGAATATCAGGTGTTGAACGACCTGTTTTCTTAATTGTAACTTACTCATGGAGAAATAGCTGTGAGAACTTAAGCTGTTGAAGTTCGCTTACAGTCACAGAACTTATTTCTTGGGGATGCAAGCCATGGCTAAAGTTTTCTGTTAAATAAAAGAACCGAAAAAAATGAATCAAATAGAATAGCTAGAAGAATAATAATAATCTAATTCCACACTCTTCTACAATTTACCACATTCAAGAATATGGTACACGGTTTTTAAGCACAGCACATGCTGAGTAAAAAAAGTTCCTTCCACCATCACGCCAGAGCTGGCACTGCGAGATAAACAGTGCTCTCTCTACCTGGAAGTCCCGTATTCCTCCCCACCCCCTACTGTGTGCGCATGCGCATAGCAGTCAAACACCACGTCGCTGGAACTGTGAAGCGCACAGACTGGAGGATAGCTACTGAAGTAATGACATTAAGTCTTAAGGACTACAAAAATAAATAAAAAATTAAAGAATAAAGGACTCATTATATTAAATGTTATCGATAATATCAAGTGGAAATAGGGTGAGCTGCAATTCAGCAGTGCCTCTACACGAGCCGCCACTGTTTAGCTTACACGCATACCAATAACGCTAATACATTAAGTATTGGGAAGGTTGAATAAAGAGAAAGTGTGCCCGAATTCTCGTGGAAAGAGTGTGCAAACATTCAGGAACAAAACAAGGATCCATCCTCACGACTTGTTTACAACACTTCGCTTGAACCTACCAACGTTCGTCCATGACTTCAGCAGTCACGGCGTTGCACACCATGTCCAAGTGACACAGTTACTCGCACGTTCCAACTTGTAGTATTCACAAGTGTCAAACATGACAACAACAAGAACAAAGAGACGAAACCAGAACAAACAGGCAACAAGATTGAGAAGTCATTCCATTCACTTAAGGTATTTAACGAGCACTTTATGAACCAATAGATTAGACATATATCAACACATGATAATTTCTATGAACAAGAGTGAAAAGGCCTACCAATTTTGTCAGGTAAAATAGTTTAGCTATACCTTACAGGGTTGTTTTACATGCCACAGTTGATATGGGTACCGACGGTTTTACTTCCTCTCCGAAGGAAGTTGTGTTACGGATTTTTATAAATCAAGAAAAATTCGTCAACCATGGCTCGGTTTGAACCACGAGCGCGTTACCCTGAGACCACCGAGGACGACAACGAGAAGTTTTTAAGCTTCAATATTTAAAGGGTCATACAGAAGACACGATTTGGTCAGATCTAGAGCAATATCGGATCGTGTGTCGCCCGACAAAATATCTATTTCATGTCGGTTGATGTCTGGTGGCCGGCGCATCCAACCGCACGACCATCCGACCAAATCGTGTCGTCTGTAGCGTTGTCGGGTGATTCAGCGTGTCAGTTGTACTACAAATACGGGCGCGAGTAGTAGTGTGTATATAGTAAAATCATATGACTGAATTTGTTCTGTTCAATTGTTCAATTTTTGGCCCACATTTTTCTTTTTCTAGAATTAATCCTTAACGATGCTATTAGTACGATCCCAACTTTCTGGTGTTTAGATAATATATGAGGCATGATGCGTGTGTCTCTTAAAGAAAACAACAACTGATAAAATTAGGCACCAAGTCAGTTCGTCTGTATATAACACCTGATTTGGTCGGGCCAACCAGATCGGATCGTCTGTAGGGCCCTTAACATCTGAGAGGCGGCGTCTTCCTTTTTGTATTGTGTCTTAAGACCAATCAAATAGGAACCAGATCCTTTGGGAGGAAATTGAGGGGGGGGGGTAGAATCATTCTCGCGTTAAAAAAAAGGCTGACCAAGCGATGACCTCATTTCACACGTACAATGTTATATTTGTCAACTGTTTTTTGATTGATTACTTGGCAATTTAGTGTCTACACATCAATTTTTACACAACACAATTAAAAACTGTATCACACATGAAAATAGGTAAGGATTACGTAAGCACTTACAAAATCAATAGATATCTTAAATTTTACGTACTCCCTAAGATGTCTTGGCGTACCCCAGGTTGAATACCACTGCCTTAAACCAACCATGTGACCAGTGAAGCGTGGTAGTAACTATTTGTTCCTTCAATCGACTCCCGAGACGGCCGGCCGGTGTGTAAAAACCGTTGACCCTGGCGGGTGATATTAGCTTACGGCTACACTCGGGCGGCCACGTTAAGTGCGTGATAGCTGGTCATGGCCTGGTAGGTCTGGTCACGCGTCACTGCTGCCGGCAATCACCAGGCTGCTGTTTGTATAACGCTAACCTCTATCCCCCTCATACCCTTCTCGTCTGTGACGCTACAATTTGTCAAACGGCTCTAGAGTACGAATTATATAATAATAATTATTATTATTAGCACCGCGTATTACTACCCGTTCGGGTTATCCGCACTTACGCTAATGTGTAATGGAAGGGTGATTGTGAGATGAAATTGAGAACCTACAGTTTAACTTGGGATCCGAACCATGGTGGAGGCCGTGTATTCCACACATTCACAAGTTGTGATTAATAAACATCTTGTCAGAGGCGAAGGAAGGGTTTGGCAATCAGCTACATCTGTATCGGGACCAAGGATTGAACCCCGGACCCCCTGGACCCCCAGCACAGAGGTCAGACACCTTACCTCTAGACCGCCAGGCCACCTACTACGAATTATAATGTAGAGAATACAAACAAAAATTTTGATTGAACTCGCCATTGTTAACTTTTACTTTATAATGAGTGCTATTTCACAGAACACCTCCAAGGTCTAGTGATCAGAGTACTTAGCTTCAGATCCCATAGGTGACGGGTTTAATCCCCGTTACTTCCAGAATTTTCTGTGAAGCAGTTGCTCTGGAACGGGGTCAACTTAGCTTCGTGAGGATAAATTAGGATAACCTATACTTTGATGAAAAAGTAGCGAGGTGATTCAATGATTTAAAATCATTACAGTTCACGAGTAATACGAGGTCTAACTTATTATTTTATGCTTAACGAGTAGGCCCTTCCATTATTAAGGTAAAGTAATTGACGCATGGTGCTGAAATTTAGTATTCCTAGACATTCATATGAGGTGTACATACATACGTACCTAAATACACCGTTCCCTTACGAGGAAGGCAAGATACTGTACTTATAGCTTAAAAAACCAACAACTTCGTTATTAATCCATTCTCACTCACTTTCTCCACACTTCTCTATCATTACATACCCCCTTCGCTTTTACAACATCCATACAATGACTGCTCTTTTATTCTTAAAACTCTTAATGATTATCTTTTTCACACAATCGTCTTCAACATTTAACCACGTCATACATGGTCTACCCCTTCCTTTTGATCCACAAACACTCTACCTTCATATATTAGCTACGGCACTCGATCCACACTCATCCTCTTAACATGCCCAAACCGACGTAACACACTTATTTCACATTGACCGATTGGATTCCCTTTCAAACTTTTTAGTTGAAGAGAAAAAGTTGATGTTCAAACTAAGCGATATCCATAACGGATATTAAAAACCGGTTGAAGCTGTCAAGAGTGGAATGGGCCGCTCGGACACATTTTATTTTTTATTTATTTATCCATTACAATAACCCAGTGCCTATTTAATATACTGGGATGCTAGAACTCTACTTACATTATTTTCCCATACATTGCCTAAGATGGGATGATCGGGGTTCGATCCCAATCGTGTGACTTAGGGTGGTTTTTCAAAATTGTTTCCCCTCCTCCCCCCAAGCACATGTGGATGCACTTTCTCTTAATTAAACCTTCGTAATCTCTAACCCATTAGTGTAATTAGTACTTAGGCGTATAACCTGAACAGGTAGTAAGACGTGGGGTAATTTTTATTTAACTATCGATTTTACTACGTTTTATTTAAAATTTCCAGAGATTAAGTCTGAGAATGCTCAAACATCATTTTTGAAAATATACGATGGCGTTAAATGTAAAACTGTCCCGTTTGTTGTTTCTTGTTGTTGTTTATAAACAATCTCTTAAGCCAAGAACAAAAGTAGTTATTTAGCGAATTCTGACCGTTACTAACTTTGTATTTTACACAAATAAAGGGTGGAGAATATTTAAAAACTTAAATAATATTAAAATATACACTCAGCTAACAGATTAGCAAGGAATTAAGAACGTTGAATTTAGATGAAGTGTACCCACATTAGCGGAGAAAGTAGAAAACAATTTAGGAAAAAACACATTTAGTACACTTGACCGGGTTCGAACCTTAATCTCCCCATATTCAGCAGTCTATATATTGTGAGAGTAGAGAAAATTAAGGGAGTCGAAGTAGGAGGCATTGGCGGCCTAAGTTCACTGACAAAAATAATGGATCTGTCGTATGACAGACCACATAATAATAATAATAATAATAATAATAATAGAGCCTTAGACCATACAGCCACCGAAGCGGGTCTCATGTCAGTTGAAAGAAGAAACGTATGTTTTAGTTGTACTGAATACTGACGTAACCATCGATAACTTAGCTGAAATATCCTCGGGAATAAATTAACCAACAATAATTATATTAATATCTCGAGCAACCAATTCAGCATACATTAAAACAGATTTCAGTGATATTTATGAATGTAAGTTAAGGTGGGGGTGTAGGGAAATCAATAAAAGGTCAGTATTTTTGCAGTTTTTAAAGCAAAACTTAATTTGGTCAGAAGAAATCAAATAATTCTCCAATATAAATTATAAAGTTTAATTTTATTCACATGGTGAACTCAACAGTTTTTTAATATCTGTTAAGGGTGTCCTGGTGTTTAATGAAAACTGTTTCTCTTCGCTTAAATATTGTGTCATCTAATGCCGCTTTCCTCGTGAAAGAGTTTAATTTTCTACATACGGTGATACCAATAGTTCTTGAATATATATGTTTCTCCTGGAGTATGTATGGCTAAAAAAAAAGTGTTGATGTAAAATGTGAAGAAACACTTCCCTTTAACTCATGTTCCCTTCACTCCTACCTGAGGGCTGTCTTATTTGTTGTCTCGAACCACTTGGATCTTAGCTGCCCACCTCTGCTGTATTGTAGAAAATAAGTCAAGACTAACCTACCGGAGCAATACCTATTCGATTTATTTGGACCAAACCTGCTTCGGTGTACGCATTGTCTAAGGCACTACTCTAGCGGTAGTTACGAGAAGATCGAGGCTCGAATTTTGGTCGGATGTAATTAGGGTGGCTTATCCAAAATAGATTTCCATTCTCTCTAAACACAAATGTGAGTACAATTCCTATAAATATAACCTTCCTCGTCCCTACAACTATCAGCTTTTTTTTTGTACATAAACGTACAACCCGAACGGGTATTAAGACTATGCTAAATAAAAAAATATAATATTTTGGCCAATTTTTTTTAAAATTGGAAAAATAAGTTAGATACGGACCTTACTTAATTCAAGCTCCCTACCGTCGCACCTTTAAGTTTCCGTTTGTTTGTTTGTTTAAAAGTGGCTATTTTGACTGAAAAACAAGTGTTCGATCCTGAACGGCCAATATTAGCTCCCGTCTAAATATTCGGGAACCACAATTAAAATCGTGTCTTCATTGTACCGCATCGTTGCACATTTCCTTACTTAGCTCCGTCACGCCCCACACGATGGTTCCGTGAGCTTTTTGTATCGATATATTGAAAAATAATAAAAAAACATAAATAAAATAACTCTCTCTAGTGGCATTTCCTCGTTTTATCGGCACAACCAGCTCGAATGATGGCGTGTCGTGCAGTGTTGCAAGGCTAAGCAGAGTTTTGTTTCTATTACCATAGGAAGGATTTTATGGAATGTAGAATCTTGTTTTTATTTCTTAACATTTATAACTGTGGCTGCATGGTCTAACGCGCTACCCTCGTATTAGACTAGATTACAGATGATATTGAGATCGAGGTTCGATTCTCAGTCGGGTACCAGGAGATTTTTCTCCCAAATGGTTTTCCACTATCTCTTCATGTAAATGTGGGTATACTTCCTCTACATACATTCTTGATTCCTAAAACCATTAGTGTAATTAATACATAAGCGTATAGCCCAAACGGGTAGTAAGATGCGGTAGTAAAAATCAAAAAGGCAATATTATTAGTGTTATGTTTATAAATAATATATAATAAAAGTGAAAGCTGTAAAACAAATTACTTTACGCATCAATACATTAATGTTTCTGCAACAGTATATATTATGAAATACATGCAATTTGGTTGAGCGTTTTTGCAACAGCATATATTATTTGGTTTCACAAATTTTACTAGTGTTTTAGTAAATGTCTCTATTTTAATATTAAAGAGATCCATATTTTGTTCATGTGCCCTAAGTTTGCCTCCCATCCATGTCTAGAGCGTTCCTCTCGTAACAAATAGATTGTACTGACGATGACTGGGAGTTCGGGGTTCTAATTCCAGTCGTGTACACTCGGGATTTTTTTTCCTCCCCAAATTTTCCTTCACACTCCCTCCAAACAAATGTGAGAACACTTCTTCTAAATTCAGTATTCCTCTTCCCTAGCACATAAGCACATGACTCAACAGTATAGTGTTAGACGTGGCAAGATACACAAACAAAATCTATGAAAATTGGACTGTAGTTAAAAAGGTAACGGTGAATTTTTCTCATCACTCAGTAGACCATTTATTGGCCAGGTATACATTGAAACACATTTCAATGTGAGGTGTGTAGAACTGAGTAGGCCTATATGTATAATTGGTCAAATGGGGCACAAGGGGGTGAACTTAATGGAGGATTCAGGGTATGGGTACCAAGGCACGTGCCCCCTCTGTAGTTTTTCAGATTATATATATGGTTAAAATTCCATTATGCTACATAAAATGAAACACGTTATTTTAGTTATTTTTGCACTGTGGTTTAGCTATTTTAAACCAAGTACAATTGGTCACACTGATGCCGACGTGATGATCTATTTCAAGGAGTCCCACAGATTGGTTGTGTTTCGTGTGTTCTGTTTATTCAACGTTATTTAAAGTTTTGCTGTGTATGTGAGTCTGTGTCCACGAGCCCTATCATGTTTGAGTGTCACATTATTACATCACAACTCTGTGCATCATTTTGTGCCTTGTTTGTATACATTTATAAAGCGAGACTTATTGTAACTACTTGCATAATTATTGACAGACTTACAGTTATACATAAAAGACGAGCAGTCAAACAACTTACTCTTATTACGTTTCTCCAAAGGTTTAAAAGTAATGAAAGGAGTGTTGATAAAACCATTAAAGTTTGAAAGCGGAAATGGCACTGTGGAATAGTTTCATCACAAAACGCTTTAGAATAATGTTCAGCTTCAACATAAAATTAACTTCAATACGCCAGAGATATTTGTTATGTTAGTTGTACGCAGAAAACAGTTGATGACGAACGCGATAGTGTATTGCGGGATCCATGGTGTCAAACTGAAAACTATAAATTTCCGTATGTTGTTCATGGAAACAAAAATAGATAATTCAAAATACAAGTGATAAAGAAATAACGTTGGCTGTCTTAAAGCCATACATTTGAAGGTTCTTTTAGCAGAATGTGTGTGTTATTTAAAAAAGGTGAAGGAGGTTGTAGTCTTATGAAGCTGGTAAAGTTGGTTATATAACGTTTATCATCTTATAAGAATGCAAACAATGATTTAAGAGTTCATGAGAGAAATGAATAGCATAAGTAAAATATAGTTAAGTCTCAGCATTTTATTGACGTCATGGATTTAGTATTGAGACAGAAAAAGATAGCACCAACAAGTGAAGAATAGAAAGAAATAGATACAAATTAATACCAATCAATAAGACAATACTATTTTTCGGATTGCAAAATACCGCTTTGATGTGTTATAGAGATGATGGGTCCATTTTCGTAAATGAAGATGAAGGCAAGCCAGGCAACGTTGATAAGTTGAAAACTAAAGGTAATTTCAAGGAATTACTAAGATTTCTTGTCAATTCTGAAGAGCAAATTCTTGAAAACCATTTGTTTACTGCTGGTAAAAATGCTACTTTTATAAGAACAACAACACAAAATGAATTAATAATATGCCGCGGGGAAATCAAACAAAATAAAATTATTGAAAAGGTTAAAGTTTTGAAGTTTTATAATATCTTGTCCAATGAAACAACTGACGTAAGCATATCCTAGCAACTTTCATTCTGCGTTCGATATTTCGACACAGAAAAGTACACTATAATTTTTTTTCTTGTGTTTACCAAAGTTATTAACTTGAATGATGAAGGTTTGAGTGAAAAATATTTTACATTTTGAAAATATCCAATTTGGATATTGCATTCATTCGTGGACAAGGCTACGATGGGGATGCTAGCATGAGTGGTGCGATCAAAGAAGTGCAAGAAAGAATTTTGAAAATACAACATTTTACAACATTTACACACATTGTGCCAATCACAGGCTGGATTTAGCTTCAAAGCAAATACCGTACCTAATATTCGCAATACAGTAGGTATAGCTACACAAACGTTAACAAATTTTTAAGAGCTGCCTTAATAAACCCATTGTTGAGTGAGAAAATCATCAAACTCCTACCAGTTCATAAAGCAGTAAAGGCTAGAATGCTTTGCAAAAGTCTTTGGATTAAAAAAATATGACTAAATTCTAATTTTTTTTGGAAATACTGCTTGCAGAAGTTTTATTAATGGGTGATTAAAATATTACCAATAATGTCAGTATCAATGCAGCAGGCAATGCCCAGTCGTTGTTCAGAAGAAATTTGCAAATTAGAATTTTTTTTGGGCTTATAAATTTTGACGTTTTTAGCCATACCATTTATCACTTTAAATTCTACTGCAAAGTATTAATGTTAACTTCTTTAAGGTGATTGCAAGACTAGAAGTTGCTAAATCAGCATTAAATAGAATACGAGAAAATTTAGAATATATATTTAAAATAATATATGACCAGGCCAAGAGTATTTCTGAAAATTTATATCAATTCCAAGAGTTAGAAATGTCCAACAAATCCGAGTGAATGTGACCGATCTGCTAGACTATTTTCAAGTGAACAAATTCTTACCTTATCTTGACTATCCGATTTAAGAGTTAGATTCAAGATTTTTCAAAGATAGTATCATAAGTAGCAATTTTAAAACTGCAAAAAGAAGAAAACCTAAATATTATTTTGATCTGAAAACAGCAGATGAACAGATACTCGATCAAGCAAAAATATAGGGAACCAATTTACCATCTTATATAGAAGAACTTCCTAGATAACTGAAATGATGAAGATAATTTTGGATACAGGTATCCAAAAAAAGTCGATACGCCAATGGCAGTATACAAATTTGCGTTTATGTTTCCAGAAATATTGTTTTTTAAAAAGGATGTAAGTTAGCAATACAACTATTGGTCTTATGGTGATCGCCCCCTCCCCTGTCATTATTTTTCTTAATCTGCTAAGGGGTGATCACATTTATAAAAGGTACAATTTTATTAATATCTGCTTACAATGGACACACGACACGACACACCGCGCAACTGTTTCTCTCCCCTAGTTGGCGACGTTTTTAGAATATAGTTTATTTTATTAAAACGTTATGCGTATTGCCGTATTCAATTAAAAAGGCAAACAAATACTAGAATAGAGGAATGTGAACAAGGAAAAGTATGAGGATTTTCGAAAATGAACGTCAAATCTCGCTCTCAAAAGGTTAAAAGGTTATTATAATATTCTAATCCTTTTTTTAAGCATTTTCTTTTACAGACATATTTCAATCCAAAATGGGGGAGGGGGCTTTCGAGCGAGTGGGGATGCATATTTCATCTCAAGCAATTGAAACAGTATATTTTCCATAAATGTCATCCATCCACCATAAATATTTGTGTGAAGTAAGAAGATACTAATATATAATGGGCCATAGGTCACCTAAGACTTGGAATAATATATGCTGGGCATAATGTCTTCAAATATTGTGAATAGTAAGTATGCCGGTCACAGGTAGAAACGTTTTTTATGTATGTCTATTCATAAAGATAGATCATTAGATATATTGTCGTAGATCTAACAAAGTATGTTTTATGTGTTAAAACTTTAAATTCAACATCTGTCATATTTAATGAATTACGTATTTTTTTAGCCAATTGGGTGGTCAAATAGCCTAAGGCACGGTCATTAAATGTACTTATCCCAACTCTTGGTACTTGAGCGCTCCCTCCCCTCACTATAACAGCTCGGCAATGAGTAGTTCACCCTACTTGACTGCTTGTTTACCTCAGGAATATATACTTCTATATATCGACTTCCAACATTTTTACTCTCCTTACTTCAAATTGTAAATACACTTTCCTTTTTCTATTTTTGATATAAAAATGGTTGTAAAGACTGGTTTTTATTTACAAGCTTTCAGGATGATTCCTACAAGCCGATTTCATTAATTAATCAACTATCTTAGGTTATAGACGTTACAAAACTAGATAGCCACGAACGCACTACTTCAAGATATATATATACCTTGTTGAACGTCATTTAAAAATAAATGTTTAAGAGCGTTTTGTTTTGGTTCTCGTTGGACAACTTGTCGAATAAAAGTGAGCGTATAACCCGAACGGGTAGTAAGACGCGGTGGTAAATAATAAAAAAAGAAATTTATGAATATGGGAAATAGGCCTATATCTAAACTCACCAACTCGTGATGACTTGACAATGGCGTTGATTTAAATTCGATACCTTAGAATGGGGATGTAGGGAACGAAGGTTAAGGTGAGAATTCTTGCTGTTTTTATATTAAAACTTTATTGATATAAATAGATTAAAAATAACTCCCCAGAAGAGTTTAAGTTTTTCACACAAGTAATCTCAAAAGTTGTTGAATATCTATCTGTCAAGGGTGTCCTAGAATTTAACGACAACTTTTTCTCTTCATTCAAAAAGTTTCTTCATATAATGCTGCTATGGTCATGACATATATTCAACAACTGTTTGATATCACAATGTGAAGAAAACTATAAACTATATATTTCTACTGGAGAAATATTTTATTTATTTTGACCATAAAAATAAAACTTTGCTGTAAGATATGGAAATACAGTGACCATTACTCGTATAACTTACACTCTCACCTTAATGATTTTTGTAAGAGTTTATGTATTCGTTTTTATAAACCAATTATTAAACAAGCCCTGACACTAAGGGGATAGTCCTAGGCGTTATTCTATTGGCGGTGTTAGGTTGAGTTAGTTTATCAGTCGTGTGCTGTTATAGATTATGTAATTATAAAGTGCATTGTATAATTTAAGAAATTCTGGTGCTCTATCATAAATAATGTAGCAGCTGTGGCTATTATTTGTGCCCTTGCACATATATAAACAAGCTAGTTTTGAAAGTGTTTTTTCGCCGCGTCTTAATAACAGTTCGGGCTGTACTCTCATGTTATAGTTACGATAAGGTGTTAGTAATGAGTAAAGTTGGATTTTATATTAAGTGTACCCACATTTGCCTAGAGAGGGAGTGGAAAGCCATTTATTTAAAAAAAAACACCCTTAGTAAGTAGGCTATAACCAAACGGGATCCAAACCCCTATCTCCCCATCAGTCTATATCATTCGACCACCAAAGCTAATAAGCTCAACGTTTGTATAATATTAAGTTAAAAGTCAAATTTTTATTCAAGCTTATGAATTATTTAATATTTAAAAGCTTAGATATTAAAATCTCGGAATTGTTTGGGGCATAGAATAATAGTGTTCCAAATCCTATATCATAATTACATATTTCTTAATAATATTAAATTAATTTATTATATTTATTCCCTTATCCTTATTTTAAATAAGTTTTAGTTTTTCTTCTATGACGACGACATGTTTCGGTTGTTTTTCACTATCTTCAAGTCTTATTTGTATTAAAGCTGATTGATTTTACTTCATACTACCGAAAAGTTTGTGAAGTTTTACGGTTTTACTATTACATAGCTTAATAACACATTTCCCCAAATACAAATTCTAAAATAAATAATAAAAAATAATTATTCAAGACATTAGAAAATCAGAGTGTATTCATTAATTTCAGAAGCCGTCCATTCGTAAAACCATCAGCTAAAAAAAATATTTCCAAATAGAGAATAATTATCCTAGAGCGCAGACTAATGATAGTCCGGCAATAGTGTGAAATAGAATAAAAAGAAAGAGCAAATTAATGTAAATACCTACAATTACTGACATTATTTTGTCATAAGGCAGAAAATTTGTAGATGGTGTGGTGGAGAAATAGTGAAGAAGACGAGAAAAAAAAGGAATAAAAGTGAATTTAAAAAGAAAAAGAGGGTGGGGAGTAAATTACTGACCAGTCCTGTCAATGGCTGCACATTTCAATTAAGTATCTCGTTCGGAAATAATGCTTAGCTCTCTGGTTCGAACATTAAATTGAAATACGATTTGGCCACCAAAGTCAAAAACACTGCTATGTATGATAAAAAAAATAATCATGAATTAACCAATTATTATTTATAGCCATCCTAAAGGAAGTTCAATATTAATTTCAGAATTACAAAACATTTTACTACACATTTTAAAACTAGTTTTATAAAAATTATTAAAGGAACTTTTTTTTTGTAATAAATTTATACAAAATAATCAATTAATTGAAGAAATATTTTTAAGTCACTAATTTATTTAATAAGATACTTTCGGTTACGTTAATGTGACATCTACTTTTTTTTAATACCAGTTAATAACATTTTATAAAATGTTTTTAAAAATTGAGTTTATTTACACTTTGGAACAACCCACATCTGTGGGCACGCAAACTAGACGTCACGATCGTATTTGTAAGTAATAGTAATGCGGGTGACCTGGCGGTCTAGGGGTAAGGTGTCAGACTTCTGTGCTGGCGGCCGGGGTTCAATCCTCGGTCCCGGCATAGATTTATCTGATTACCAAACCCTTCCTTCACCTCTGACAAGACATCTTGTGAATGTGGGGAATGCCAGGCCTCCACCGTGGTTCGGATTCCACGTTAAACTGTAGGTCCTTCATTTCATCTCACA
>CABFOW010006539.1:0-13485 GCA_902141385.1 Timema californicum | reverse complement strand
TTAGAGCCTGGGCCTGTGCTTACTAAACACGTGAAACAAGACTTTAACCTTAAAACAGATTCTGATAGGTGATACCTTATGAAAAACAACGCGTCACCATGGCAACAACCATTTTAACTTTTAGATAAAATCTATCAGGTACTTAAACCTTAAGATAAAAATGTGACGGATACATACATTTTATCTGGCAGTCGTAAGACGCACTTTTAACTTATCGACCAGATATAGATATTTATCTACCAGATTAATATTTATCCAGGGGCCATAAGACCGGCCCTAGGTACTATAAATGAAAAGCTCAATCGTATCACCTAAACCTAACGTGTTTGATTTACAACCAGTTACAGTTAAGTTAAGTCTGTCTCTAACTTCTGTTCCTCTTCGTTTTTTGTTTCTTGGAATTGAACCCACACTCTTTGCTATATCCTTCCAGGGTCTCAGCAGGACACCTTAATGTGCGGCAGAAGGGAGCGCGAGTAATTTTACAGTTTTTAGAGCATTACATTTTTTTGTCCAAATTAAATAAAATATTTCTCCAGCAGCAACCTAGAGTTTAGTTTTCTAAATATGCTAATATCAACAGATCTTGAATATCTGTCAAAGGTGTCCTGGAATGTTGTCAAAACTTTTGAAATAAAGAGAAAAAGGTTTTGACAAAATTCCAGGACACCCTTGACAAGTATTCAAGATCTGTTGATATTAGCATGTGCAGAAAACTAAACTCCATGTTGCTACTGGAGAAATATTTAATTTATTTTGATCAAAAATTATCAATTATATAAAAACTATAAAAACACTTGCGCTCCTTTCTGCCGCACCTTAAAAGCAAGGCTGGAACACTAATCTACAACTGAATATCATCCGAGAGAACTGCATGGTTACAATTGGGAAACAATGTTGTCATTCTCTAGCTCTCACGTGGTCAATCTCACCTAAAATATACGACAATGTCGCAACGCTGGAGTGTCGAAGCTGCCGGTAATATGTTTGGTTTTCGTGCTCCTATTAATAATACAAAAATACGTATCAAATAAATGATTTTGTTTTAATGGTAGGTTACGTAAGCCATGTTAAAGATAAACAGCTTTATTATTGATTAGTTGTTTTTTCTATACAAATAGCTTTGGAATTATAACATTTTGTACATTATTTTGTTTAAGTACCATGTAGTGTGTTATTTATTAGGGTTTAATTATAACGTATGCTATATTATTTAATAGTTATTTATTAATTATGAGTAAAGTAAAGTTTTATTAAATAATAGTTAAGAAAATTTTCTTCAAAACTTTCATTTCAAAGATAAATGTCACTATTGAGGCCAAATTCAATGTTTATAGAATTGACTGTTCGCAGATTAGAGAAAATACATTTCCCTTGGTTAACTTATCACCTCCATGCCTTGGAGTGCAATGATGGAAGGATTCCAACTACACTCTTCACCCTTCGTGGGATATTATTATTATTAATAGCACCACGTCTTACTACCCGTTCGGGTTATACGCACTTACGCTAATGTGTAATGGTAAGGTGATTGTGAGATGAAATGGATTCCCCACATTCACAAGATGTCTCGTCAGAGGTGAAGGAAGGGTTTGGTAATCAGATAAATCTGTGCCGGGACCGAGGATTGAGCCCCACACCCCCAGCAAAGAAGTCTGACACCTTACCCCTAGACCACCAGGTCGCCCTCTCTCCAATATTAACTGTACACTAAATAGGTTAAATATGAAAACAATGACCGTGTACTAATCGAATGCATTTCGTTTTTATTCGTGTTGACTAACTGACAGGCTATTTTGTGAGAGCTTACATCGTTGTTATATCACAGGTTTCTTTACTTAATTAAGTACAGAAACATAATCCATGTATGTCTTTAGTTCAGCCCTACTTTAATTCTCTCCATCCATTTTAAAGTTATTTCTTATTCTTACGAGATATTATATACAACACGTGGATCAGACGTTCGAAATAAGTGACCGCCGTACCGGTGGACCCGCAGACTAAAATGTCAGGCTCACCCAGTCTAATTTGTCCCTGAAGGGGAAGTTTGGGCTGGAATCTCGTCCAACCATAATTATGATGTTTTCTACCTATGTTTTCACAACCTTCCAAACCTATGTGGGTACACCCTCTTCATTCCTGCCTCATTAGTTTAATTAAACGGGTAGGGTAGTAAGAAGGGCTGGGGAATAAAACACGGGGTTCTTCCATGATATCGGGGACGTTTGACAAACCAGGCTGGGCAATGTTTTCATATTTTCTTCAAATAACGATGACAGCTATCAGGAAATAACCACCCAAGTAGCTATTACGAGAAACACGACTCTCATTCTTACGGTAATGTTTTCATCCTTGTTTTGAGAATAGTTTTAAGATTATTAACAAAAATGTAATTATAGGCCTACTACTATAAAGCCACATGGCTGACTCACTCACTGACATTAATGTTTACTCACTTTCAGATGAGCTAGAAACTTGAAATTTGGCAATCTTATAGCTTTTAGCTTGTAAACGATGGGAAAGTCACAAAAAGTTAAAAAATTAAATTTTTAGTCTTGAAAAAAAAATTCAAAATGGCGGAGCAACTTTAAAGTCGGTGCGGACCTTTCTTTGGAACTCTCTTGTGGCTAAATGGTAAGATCCATCAAAAAACTGCTCTGGAATTACATTAGTTTGCATCCACCTGCAAAGAAAATGCACTGGGCGCTTAGGGGCGTAGCCCCCAACGAGCAACGCAAGTGATATTTATAAAATGGATTTTGTTCTTACATATTAAAAGTTTAATAATACAAACAAAACTATACCTTGGAAACAAAGTCAAATGGGACACATGTTTGTACGAAATGTGTTCATTGTTTTTATGTCTCCTATCCAGCAATGAAGTGGGGTCCCACATGTACACAAACCGGGTCCGGGGTATCAGGGACTCAACCGAGACTGTCTTGGCCACCCCCTGACTAGAAGTGTTGTCAAGTAACTCAGAGACCCATACTAGAGCAGGGAGACGACCATCGTAATAACTGGTTCCACCAACGTGACTGGACCAGGGTGGAGGTTGGGGGGAGGGGGTCTCATGAAAGAGGGGAGGTATCGCCAACCTAACAAGTCACAGGGGGGCTCCGCCCCAAACCCTCTCAAGAGACACGCTTATACTCGACCAGCACTTAGCTTTGGTTTTGTCTTGCGTCTCATCTTACTACCCAGCTGGGCTATCTGCATTTAATTACTAAGAGGAAGGTAAAACATAGGAAATGTAACCGCATTTGTGGGTAGGGAGAGTGGAAAACCCTTTTAGAAAAAAAACCACTCTAAGTACAGCCAACGGAGATTCGAACCTCTATCTCCTAGTCATCGGAAGTCTAGTCTACTGTGAGAGTAGCTCCTTACACCATGCGGCCACAGAAGTGGGTCCTAGGTAAAATGAAATTGAAACATATAAAAACGAAAAATACAGGAAAAAATATAATATTTTTAGTATCAAACTATGAAACACAATATGTAAAATACAAAGTAATCCATCATCCATCCATCCATCTATCCATCCATCCATACTAGGACCTCGGCTAATATTAACTGTTTCTCACCGCGGCTACAATCGGAGTCCCCGGCTGCTATCACGTCTCTAGCTACTATTAGCTCAAATAAGGTAGCTATATGAAAATTATTATTGAGATTCAGTGGCCAAACTGTCTAAGGCGTCACTCTAGTGTTATAGACTGGCTTGCTTATATCTGAGAGACTCTAGTCCCGGTCAGTTCTACTAATGGTGGGTATTTCCGAAATGGTTTCTCACTCTCCTTCCAAGCAAATGCGGTTATATTACATCTAAAAATGCTTCCGTCCTCATCCCTACAAAAAATTAGAAAAAATAAAAAGTTAAATGAGTAAAAAATCATTGTAAAAATCAACAAGCATTGACCTCATTTAAAAAAACAGGAAGCAGATTTATGTGTGTTGTTTAAATATTTGCGTTACAAAATTTACTCAGTAAATTAAATAGGGGTTCCTCAGGTAACTCTACCAAGCTTGGCTCTTTTTTTGTGTGATAAGAGTCGAATTCGACCAAATGTAAAATCTGCGCCATGGATAAAATGGCGTATAAGGCTGACCTTGCACAAGTTATTGATAAAAGGCAATTTTGGATTATACCTATACCTATATGGTCACAGGAAAATTTACAGAAGATATTAAAAACAAAAAAAGATCATCAAAATTAAGTCTTTGAGACAAGAGAGTTTGGAGCCATAAAAGGTTTCGAATTCGGTTATTTTCATAATAAATCAATTTTTTAGTTATTGTAATTTTATTTGTAGTAAGGAAATTATGAAATTTATTTTATAAGGAACGTAATTAGACGGAACAACTAATTAGATTAATTGTTACAACTTCTTTGGTCAAATTGAACAATATATATTCAGAAATAACAAGAAGATAAATTTATTCAAGATAAACTTTTTATCAATTAAAACAGGTATACTAGCATCTATAAAAATCATAATAAGAGATTATTAAGTAAAAAAGTTAAATTAATTTGTGTAAAACAAGTAAAATTGTAATTCTGTGTGAAACACTTTATAACGATAACAAAATATATATATTAAGGATAGGATAATCAATTAATTTCTTTTAAAGAAATAGGCAAATTGACTATATTAGAGTTAATAATATTATAATTAAGGAATTTACGAATCATAAATCCAGTTAAGAAAGAATTTAATGCCAGGCCTCCACCGTGGTTCGGATTCCACGTTAAACTGTAGGTCCTTCATTTCATCTCACAATCACCTTACCATTACTCCATTACACATTAGCGTAAGTGCGTATAACCCGAACGGGTAGTAAGACGCGGTGCTAATAATAATAATAATAATAATAAGAAAGAATTTAGTATAGCAAACAGTCACAATAAAAATAATATATCCCAAACCATTTATATTCATAAATTATGTGCAATATGCATGATATATTAATTTATTTCCTACAATAAAAATATAAGAACCGGGCAAGTTATCAATATTCCCAAGAAAAGGTCATTCGGCCCCACCCGCAGCAAGAATCCGAAGAAGTGGATGACAAGATGTATCAGGAAGAGTGGTAAACGCGAAGAAATAATAGTGGATGATTGAATTTGACGCAAATCGGATATTTTCGCCCACGGGGCGTTGTTCCGCCAGTTAACGAAGTGCCATGTAAATCATTATTCCACTGATGGAGATACCTTCTGCCCTTCCCACGCTTGTCAAATAAGAAAGAAGATTGAGGGGGGCGGGGGGGGGGGCTACCTTCAATCCGACTCCACGTTTAGATTAATAAAACTCTGTACCTTTTATTTATTAGAACCACTAGTATTGTTTTTACAGGCGCCTAAGCGGCCGCCAAATATAGTGAGCTCTCCACTTATTGACATTTATCCGACAGCTCTAAGTTACTAGAACTATTTTAATGTATTCATACGCCTAGAGGCGTGGTCTGCAACTGCCACTCTTGAAAGATAATGTAAATGTTTAAGGTAGCATTATAAATATCACGGTCTATCTTCAATTAATATGTATTATCTCTTCTAAACATGTCTATTTAATAGAGGCTTTAACCAGCGCGCAGTATGGAGTTATTCTCGTCTGGTATGGTTTGCCAGTGACGAGAAAGTCGAAGTTTGAATCCCGACTGGATATACTGTGGTGGTTTTATCTCTAAATGATCTATCACTCTCAGTCCAAGCTAAAGCGAACACATTTTTATTTAAATTCTACATTCCTCGTAATAATTATTGGCGTGTTTGATATACATCAATCTTTAGCTCAGTTTGAGGAAATATTAGCCAGTACTGATGTACCGTTGCCCAGGAGACGCCCGAATGTACTAATCGTACATCCTTTCCGTGGAGGCTCTTTCCATGTCCTGATGAGACAAAGCAATGACGGTAGTGAGTATGACGGAATGGAGCCAATGAAGATCTTAACCTAAGACTGATTAACTAAACCCTGGTGATCATTAGAACTATTCCCCTTTCGAAAAAAATCTCTCAGTACCAGCCGGTAATGGAACCTCGGAACCTCTAGGTGAATATTCAGAGAAACTGATCAACATTTATGTCAACAATTTTCACAATTACAATGTTTTATTTACATAATAAATCCAAAATATCTTAAAAATCAAACAGTATGGATTGTTTTGAGAATATTACAGATATTTGAATTTTATAAGATTTTTTTACTTTCTTTGATAGAGAAGAATAGATGACTATTTTAGTAATAGAATTACCGTATAGGTGACCTGGTGGTCTAGGGGTAAGGTGTCGGACTTCTGTGCTGGGGTCCGGGGTTCAATCCTCGGTCCCAGCAAGGATTTATCTGATTGCCAAACCCTTCCTTCACCTCTAACAAGACGTATATTAATCACAATTTGTGAATGTGTGGAATTCCAGGCCTCCACCATGGTTCGGATTCCACGTTAAACTGTAGTGTCCTCCATTTCATCTCACAATCACCCTACCATTACACATTAGCGTAAGTGCGTATAACCCGAACGGGTAGTAGGATGCGATGCTAATAATAATAATAATAACCGTATAAAAGTGTGTGTGATTCTGTTCTAAAAAAATTGTGAATTATTTTGGTATTGAAAACCAATATTTATCTGCCTATTAACTTATTTTTCCATCCTTCCCGTTTTTGTATTTTATAAAACACAAAAATATTATTGTTGAGCCTATATTTGCCGTTTAAGGAGGTTGGAAGTCGGAACACTAAAACGTGTTGCAGATGTTCAAATATTCCACGTTGTTTAAGAGGGGGTTTGTTATTTAAGATTTGGTTTGCACCAAAATAGAGGCGAAGGGTGTTAACATGGCCCTATAAGATTTTAAAAAAAGCTTTTATATTTTAAGTTTTATGATGTAACAAACTTTATTAAAGGAGAAATTATCAAATTGCGGTGCTCCTGATTTTAAAATAAATGGTTAAAAACATATATTTAAGCTACCTAAACAAATAAAGTCATTTTTTAATAGGATCACCACAGAAATAACTATGATAACTGGATTGTATTAGTAATTTTAATCTCCAGAATCACTATTCTAACTAACGATACCACATTGTAAGGATATTTCTCTTCTAAAAGGTGGTGCACTTGTAGTGTATTTAAGAATCCATTGATAGGAGGGAAATGAAAGGTCATATATAGGCTTACAGAATGTACGATAACACATGGGACCCACTTCAATGCTGGAGTGGACACACAAACAACAAGGAAAAAGTTAATATAAACATGTGTCCCATTTGACCTTGTTTCCAAAATACAGACAAAAGATTCCACTCGATATCTCTAGACTTTTTGACTGGGTATTTTCATGGTTATTACAAACACCTGGTATTTTTGAAAGAGTGCGGCATTCTACGAAACAACGACTGCAGGCTGGCATTCAAACTGAAGGTGGACATTTTGAGCATTTCCTATAATGTTAAGCAGCTCCACATCACTGGAGCACAAACATATATCTTGGAAACAAGATCAAATGGAACACATGTTTATATGAACTGGTTTAATTTTCATTTTGTATCATATCCACCAATGAAGTGGATCTCACATGGTAAGGTACAGCCTGTATAGTATATATTCTTCAGAGTTCAGCCATTAGAGCTGAACTGCCTATTATTCGTATATTGGAAGGTAGGCTAAGTTCCGAGAATGTTTTATAACCTATAAATACGGCCGTATATGTCCGACCTTTCTCGGGGCTAGAACGCAAGTCTATCAGTCTCGAGTAGGTCACTGTCCTCACAGATGAAGACCTACTGTATTTGATCTGGTGGTCGTTTAAGGCGAGGTTGTACCTGACGTGACGACACCGTGGGATCTAGAGCTCTCTAATTGCAGCTAGAGGCACTCAAATTGTTTTATATTTATAATTAAGATCGTTTAACAACATGGACTATTATCTACTCATTTTAAGGGGTAAGGATGAGAAAGATCATTAGAGGATCTATTTTATCTACGTCTAAAGGATCATTATGTTTCTTTTTACCAAGTTCTCATGGAATATTTTCTTGTGAATTGATGGCCATAGGCGTATAACATTTAAACCTATTAAGCCTTAGATGTATTTTGTGAACACATTTTGCTTTTTCTAGAAAGCGCAACAAAAAAGGAAATTCATAAAAAAAGAGGGAAATTCGTATTGTAATTGTAAAGGTAAAGTTAAAATTATGTGGGGAAAATTGCCCGGATTTAAAGTGTATAACATAGCAGGCCTGTAACCACTGAAAATAAATAAATACTCCCAAGAGTATACTATTGTATGGATAATACTGTAACAGAACAGAGAAAAGTGTAAACCATATGCAGAATGAAACGAATCGGATTACAGTAATAAGATAACGAGATAAATAAACCAAGGGAAAAAAACTCCCAAGAGAACGGAAGAGCATTGTCATAGATTGTATATAAATAACGTCCTGGCCACAGAGTCGCGTCCAGCATAGAGGTAGAGGTTATTCATAAAATGACTAATAGCCGTACACACGAACAGGTTCGGTAAATTAAATAACCTCAAAGTCACAAATAAATGCTGGTAGTTTCTGTCGTAGGGGCAGGAGTTGGTCTTGCGGGTTCTGTAGATAGTATTAACCCCCCTGCTTTCTTTGGACGGTAGCAATCTTACCTTGTTAGTTTCCACTATGGTTTGACTTATATTATTATAGTTATATAATGTAATCAAAGTAAAATTGTTACCTTTCATAGCTACTCGAGACTACATGTCCAAGCCTATATATGCCTATTGAATATCGATGTCAACAATGTTCATCTTTTACCTATTGTTAGCTAGTAATACCTCATATAGTTCGTTCACGGTAGGAGTTTACCTGGAAAAGGACTTTTTTCCCTACCAGAAATCTATTATATAGTAGGATATCGGTAAGAAAAAAGACCTTTCAGAGGTAAACTCCTCCCGTGAATGAAGTTTATGCATGGCAATTTAATTACAACTATGGCTTTAAAACTAGCACTTTATAAATGGGGGCCCACTTTTCTTCAATATGAATTTGGGTTGATTACCTCTAAAATGCTTCCTTCTTCAGTCCTACCTTATTAGAGTAATGATTATATATGTATTATTATTATTATTATTATTATTATTAGCTCCGTGTCTTACTACCCGTTCGGGTTATACGCACTTACGCTAATGTGTAATGGTAGGGCGATTGTGAGATGAAATGAAGGACCTACAGTTTAACGTGGAATCCGAACCACGGTGGAGGCCTGTCACTCCCCACATTCACAATATGTCTTGTCTGAGGTGAAGGAAGGGTTTGGTAATCAGATAAATCTGTGCCGGGACCGAGGATTGAACCCCGGCCGCCAGCACATAAGTCTGACACCTTACCCCTAGACCGTTATATATGTAAATAACCTGAACAGGTAGTAAGACTTTGTGTTTATAAAGTCGCTGGATCTGTGTTTGATGGCATACTTTTCCACCCACTAATGTGTACNTCCCCACATTCACAAGATGTCTTGTCAGAGGTGAAGGAAGGGTTTGGTAATCAGATAAATCTGTGCCGGGACCGAGGATTGAACCCCGGCCGCCAGCACATAAGTCTGACACCTTACCCCTAGACCGTTATATATGTAAATAACCTGAACAGGTAGTAAGACTTTGTGTTTATAAAGTCGCTGGATCTGTGTTTGATGGCATACTTTTCCACCCACTAATGTGTACCAACTTGTATGGGATAAAAGTAAAAACTTCAACTCGCGGATTCTATAGCAGCCTGTAAGGAGGGTATCTAAAACCATTATTCAAATATTGATTGAATACTTCAAATGAAGATTTATCAATCAAGATATAAGTAGTTTGAGTTTCAATATAATCAACAGGTCATAGACTTTACATGCTTCAAGCAACAAATTATTACAAAAAAAAAGTTTGTTCTTTCAGAAGTTGACTCGGCGAGGTGGAAACACGGTTTGATTCCTCGTTGGTTGCCGTTCAATCGAAGGAGTCTGATGTTGATCTAGATAACTCCAGAACCTCTCGTCCATCCGCCAGTTGGGTTACAACGACATCAACCACGCCACAAACTGGCAGCTGTCATTAATCTGAGACTCCTTATAAGCTGTAGCAACTAGCAAGCCCTGGATAGATGGAGGAGATAAAAAAAATCTGCACCTCACCAGAATTTGTTTAGTTCATTTCTAGGGCTTATTTTTGGGTTTGTAACACAATGGTATATCAGCACACGCTTTAAAACTAAGATTAATTTAACTAGCACAACAAATCCTAGCTTTTTTTTACATCCATTACTCTGGCCTGGATACGTTTTTTATTCAAGTCATATATTTTCCACTACCAGCTTGATAGGCCTGTTATAGTTTCATATGCCTTATAATCTACCTAACTTAAGGCTTAGGACAGGCACACCATTCAGTCTCCGGCCGTTAATTTATCAATTTGAAAGGGTAAGCCCACATTTCACCAAAGATAAATATTTCGGCCATGACGGGAATCGAAGTCGGAACCCTTAGCTCAATAGACACGCTTCCAACTGGGCTAAGGTGTCGGATTACAAATTTTGCTGAATACATTAAAACTATTCAGAAGGCTTTTAATTTAAGTACGGGGTTGAACAAGGGCCCCCAAACTCACTAATTAATAATCATAATCATACATAAACTACATATTTGAATTACTCGATAGCATTACAATAAAGATATAACCCCTCTAAATTTATTCATCGCGAAAGGGTAGTAAGACGCAGTGCTAAGTATTATTATTATTATTATTACTATTACCTAAACAGTCTAAGCACTATCACACTTAGACACCAATGTACGAAATAGAGAGGGAAGAAAATGAGAAGTTCATCATGAGGGGCCTCGGTTCTATATGTTAACAACCACTTCCCTCTTCCTCTGACGAGTTTACAGTCACTTTAGTATTTGTTCCTTGAAAACATTGACCTACCTTTTTCTTATTTCCTATTCTAGATATACATATGCTACCACGGGCTTTTTAATATACATCCTGGCAGGAAAACTCCTAAGTCCATTTTCGTTACAAAGCCAAAGAGTTTGTTGTAGAAGATTGGTAAAAAAAAATACATTTACAAAAAACTACTCAGATATAAAAAAAATGTGACAATGTAGGATCATTTTTAGAATTATTTAAGAATTTATGGTTTTTATTTCAACGTTATATATTTAAAACTTCCTGAATAGAACGTACAGTAGCCCCATGTCTTCTTTGGTGCTGACGTGACAGCTCACTGCTGACGGCTTTGAAAAGTTACCAGATCAAATTATGTATCTCTACGCCGAACCATGTGATCTGCAAAAATATGTGTTTAGCAGCTGTCACTTCTGACAGTCAACATTTAGGTATATACCTAAATGTTGACTGTTAGAAGTCAGCTGTGAGCTGTCAGTCAGCACCAAAGAAGCCATGGGGCTACTGTAAATTCATTAACAAGGAAAATACTCTCTTGAGCTGTCATGACGTCACAGCTAGGCAACGTCCTTAGCTGTTTTAATTTAAATAAATACGCTTGATATCGAGTCACGTAATTACTTTGTTCAGAGCAGTTATGACATTAAATGATTAATTAATTAACATTTCATTATTGAGTATAATTTAGCAATAATATATAATAAACCATCCTCCCATACCTGCGAGTAGACAGGACGTGTTAACAAACAAGCAAGACGGGTCGGTACAAAGGATAATTAATGTAAAATTTAGAGGAAATAAACCCGTATTGACGTTGAGGCAGGGTGTAAGACAATTTATAGAAAACAAAATCCCCCTGACTAGAATTTGAGTTTAAACCTTCCCGTCACCAGATAAAATGAGACTTGCACGTTTATCGGCGTTCCCAACAGTGAAAGCCAGGTACAACTATAGATAAGGGAATATCTATAAATTAAATGGGAGCTTATATAATTTAAATAAATGGATGGATATCCTCCAGTGACATAATTTTGGCGAGCTTGATTTTTATTTTATAACCTTTTTACAATAGCTACATTTTTTTTATTTGCCCTCATTCAACCAGACAATCATCAACCAGTGGTGAGGCCCGCGGGCCCTCTGTTGGGAATCTCCAGACTTGAGACTATGAGTAGGTTTGTGCAGCTGTGTATGTAGCTCGGAATCTACGTAATTAGCTCTCAGGTGCTAATGCCCCTTGAGTGGTAGCTGCATCAAAATAATGCACGACAATAAAAACGCAGTTTTGCTTTATAGCTCAGCCAGATCATGGTTTACAAGACCAACATCCTTTAATAGCTTACGTGACGTCAAATCTGAAGATACCAACGCTCGGATATGCGGTTAACTTTAATTTAGATTTTGAATCAGATAAAATCATTAAGACAATTAAACTATGGGCGAATTAAAGAAAATTGTGCAACGATCTTAATTGCTCACTATTACAACATTTTATCTTAAATAAAAGGTTTCTTTAACTGACAAATTGAGGTTGTGTCCTGGAGCAGTTTTAATACAGGAATCGTTTTAAATTAAGTGAGAAATAACAACTTGGAGAATGGAGTCAAACCAGATACCTTTGGCTCTACGTGCATTGAGTCATCCTGATTACCAACAAAGCGTAAATAGTTGAGGGATCGCAACAAAACACATACTGCAAATAAGTTGAAATAGTGACCAATTTTATAGAAGTAAATTAATTCATTTGTAAATAAATAAAAATAATATATAAAAACATTTCTCTAACACAAATCTAAGGTTGCTAGATGCATATAAATAAAACTAGATTTTATTTTAAATACCCTATGACATTGGGTTACCTAACTCATTATTATTATTATTATTATTAAACACCGCGTCTTACTACCCGTTAGGTTTATACGCTTTAAGCACTAATTACGCTAATGGATTAGGAATTGGGAAGGTTTAATTAGAGGAAGTGAGCCCGCATTTGCGTGGAAGGAAAGTGGAAAACCGATTAGGAAAAAAAACCACCCCCGGCTTACCCGACCGAGATTCGAACCTCGATCTCCCCGTCCTCAGCAGTCGAGCTCAGCACGGCAAGCGCTTCGGCCAACTACGCCACCGAGGCGGGTTTCACACTAATAAATTAACGGTTAAGGACTGGTTGTTGTGCCTGTCCTAGTCAGATTATAAGACATATATACAGTAGCCCCATGACTTCTTTGGTGCTGACTGACATCTCACAGCTGACTTCTGACAGCCAACATTTAGGTATATACCTAAATTTTGACTGTCAGATGTGACAGCTGCTAAAAATATTTCTTTGCAGATTATATTGTTCCACGTAGGGATACGTAATTTGGTCTGGTAACTTTTTAAAGCTGTCAGTCAGCACCAAAGAAGCCACGGGGCTACTGTAGCTAGGACAGGCTTAGCAAGCCGGTAATGAAGAATATATGGCTTGAATAATAACAGTAATGGATGTAAAGTAATAATTATGTGACATGTATGACTATTCTAAAAAAATTATTTAAGAT
>CABFOW010006538.1:7798-31228 GCA_902141385.1 Timema californicum | reverse complement strand
TCGGGGCTGGGCCTCCCACTTTGAACGTTATATTTGGTTGTTGGCAAACTAATTTGTAATTTGGGGAAAATATTTGGAACATTGGTGTTAAACTTCCATAACGTGGTCATGCTTTTATAAGAAATGATAATGTGTTTATTAACCACTTATGTCTTAGAACGTGTATATTATTGTTACAATTGTTTGGATAATTACTCTTGAAATACTTTGAAATACTAGAAATACTTTACAATGTTTTTGACCAATACACTACTCTCCAGGTATTAAAATAGTTTTCCAACAACCCGCTTCAGTGGCCGTATGGTCTAAGGCGCTTTTCTCGCAATAGACTAGACTACTTAAGACACGGAGATTGAGATTCGATCCCGGTCGGGTGTACTGAGGGTGGTTTTCACTCTCCCTCTACGCATACTCTGGCACACTTCTTATAAATTCAGCTTTCCTAATCACTAACACGTTAGTGTAACTAGTGCATAGGCCTGATTGTACACTAGGGCTGTCCCCCAGCACCTAATATGTATTTACAATTTTTCAGGTGAAATTTGACTTTTATCGTCATTTAAAATTCACTTCCCTCACCCTGTATTCGTGGATTAGAGACTTAACACTGGCTCTTAAGCAAACCAACAACTTAGTGACTTAGTAACATGTAGCACTAGTTTTATTTCTGATAGAGACCCTAGTATTTATTTGCTTATAGTTTCAGTAGCCCCATGACTTCTTTGCTGTTGACTGTCATAAGTCAGCTGTGAGCTTTCAGTCAGCACCAAAGAATCCACGGGGTTACTGTATTCGTGTCATGTCATGTTAGGTAAAGTTTCTTGTTCTTAACTAAAGGTAAGGATGCAGGGAACGTGACAGGACATACAGTGTTTTGGCGGTTTTTATATCAAAACATTTGTTCTTATAAAACAAATAAATTTATTGCTTTTATACAAACATAAGAGTTTCATTTTCTTTACATGGCAACCTCAAGGCTTTCCTGGAATTCCATAAATACTTTTTCTCTTTATTTAAAAGGTTGTTAGATATCGAGTTTAAAAAATAGAGGCTACTTTAGCCCAATATCTGGTTGATAAAATTATTATGTTTTGATTTGTACTCGTTATTCACTTGTTAGCAAAGTTGTACCCCCTTCTTGTTAATCTGTGTGTTTATTTAAAACTCAATTTTTTTTACCTTTGGTCATAATAGACATTTTTGTTGGAAATGATTCGTAATTTGTAGCCTATTTTTCATTTTGTTCTGCTTCTTGTTTTCTTTCCTTTATAATGTAATGTAATAGTAGCTCTTATTCATTTCCTTATTTTAAAAAAACAACTGTCCTCCACCGATGGGCACGCGGACTAAACGTCAAGTTCGTATGGTCTGGTTTGCCGGTAACGAGGAAATCAGGGTTCATATTTTTATTTTAGTACCGCGTCTTACTACCTGTTCATGTTATACGGCTATGTACTAATTATGCTAATAATGGAGGTGAAGTTAGATAAAGTGTATCCTCATTTGTGTGGAGGAAGAGTGAAACACAATTTTGGAGAGATAAAAAAACACCCTCAGTATACCCGACCGGTATTCGAACTCTGATCTCTATGTCATCGGCAGTCGGGAGTCTAGACTATCACAAGAGTGACGCCGGACGTGGAGCAGGAAGAAACCTGTGGTGTGTGTTGTCCTTGTCTCTTATATCCGCGGTACCCGTGCTTTCCACCTCGCTGACTCCCTCTCTGCCCTCGTTTTCTTCCCCAGTATTTATCTATGAGTAGTAGAGAAAATTTAATATATTTCAGCAGGAGAGAAATAACTCTTTTCTGTTACTTTCCGTGTGGCCTGGGAAACTATAGAATGTAATAACTTCAGAAGGTACTTGACATTCGAGGGTTAACTCTTACCATACCCCCCCTCCCCTCTATCTTCTCCGTAAATGATTTAAAGCGCAATAACGTCCTTAGCTATGTGTACTTTTTCTTGTGTACTGAAAATAAATTAAGGTATCATCTTTAAAAGTTCTTAAAAATTGTTTTTTTTTCTTCTAAAAAACTCTTGGTTTTCCAAAATGTTAAAACTTTAAATCTTTCTAATATTATAAATGCGAAAGTGTGTGTGTGTTTGGATGTTTGTTACTCAATCTCGCCAAAACTGCTCAACGGATTCGAATGAAACTTTGTACGTTGGTAGAGTATGTCCTCGAATAACATATAGGACTATTCCCAACCATTGATTTTAAATTAATTTTACAACACTAATGTTTAAACTTTTCGTAGTAAAAGAAATATATATTATTTAAGTTATCAATTATTAATTTTTTTTAAGTTTAGTTAAAAATTGACAGATTTTATCAATTATTGCGGGCGAAGCCGCGACTGGTAAGAGCTAGTAATATCATAATTAGTTGTTACATAAAACATACAAATCATTGTTCAAAGATACATTTTATTCCTTTCTATTTTCTATTAACTCTAAAATATAATTTTTTCATATTAAACAGCCTGTGTAAAATGTAAAGGCTCGGAATTACCTACTTAATGAGAGTTTACATGACACGATTAGATTAAAAAATATACCTGTCATTGGCTCTTCTAAAGTCACTTATATTGTAAAATCAACACTCAAGTGCTCAAAGGGTGTAAAAATAAATTTCCTTTTATTTTATTCTTAATACATCAGCAGCCATTAGTAATATATAGCTGTTAATTGTCGTGGGTGTTCATCTGTGCACTTAATTAATTCTCTATAACTTTCATTATGTTAGGGTGTATATGTCCGGAGCTATTGATTGAATTAAAATATACCCAGCCAAATAGAATAGTAAAGAAATAAATTTTAGACTTTAATTTTTATTTCTATTCGAAGGCTACTATTCAACCCCTTAACAATCGTCTACTACTGACCTAAGGAAACACCATGAAAATGACTCACTCTAAAGAACTACACACACATATTCGTCTGGAGAGAGGGTGGGGAACCATATTGTGTTAAGCAGCCCACATTTTAGTCGGCCACCCGAGTCAGTGACGCGTTCTAACCGTTTGTCCAACCTTGCCGGTAGTTATCGCACGTCTTACTGCTGCACGTGTTGGACTCATATCGGAGAATCACCGCGAACACGTGATCCATTGCACAGTTGGCCCATAACGCACAGAAGATGTGTTGGCTGCACACAATACAGAGTGTGTGTGAAACTGATCTAGGCGGGATATTAGCGTCGGCAGTTTGTTCGCTATAAGCACTTAAAAATACAGTTTATTAAAAAAAATCACCCACACTTTAGGATGGTATGTTATAAATCGAGAATAAGTATGATTTGAGTGTGAGTGTAGTGTTTCTGCCTAGCCCTAACTCGCCACTAAAGCTTTACTCACACTCTTGGGTGAGGCATTGAACAAATGACCGCACTCTTCTCTAGACAAGAGAATTTTATCACTAACCTCGTTTTAACATACTGCTACCAGTAATCCCCCCACGATCCTTGGTTTAGTGTGGGCCTTGTTCTTTAAATCATCCTTTTTTATGCTGTTCACTTTATTAATTCATAGTGTGTTGACAACTATAATTAGAACTTATAGTAAAAAATACACATAAGAATGAAGATAACAGACAAACATTTTGTCACACATTAATGAAGAACTTCATTGGTATGTCTTTATTTATTTGTCTTATTCGGAGAATCTTTAAGAAGTCCTGGAAGTACTGACCTTCGCTTCAAGATCTATTTCACCGAATTATAGGCAACTTGAAAAGTAGTTGCGATTTCTGGCACTGTGACTCATTAAAGTTTGCCCTTTCATCTTCCTTCCGCGCGAATTCTTGATCACTTCCTATTAATTTACTATTCTTTTTTTTCCCACTACACCGTCATTATTAGTGTTGATTAAAATATTGTTATCTTATTTATTATAGTATTGAACGCTTAGCAATATTAGTGATTATAATGATTTGTTTATTTAGTGTTTAACATAAACATGTACAAAAAAATAATAATGGTCTTGTTGATTGGAATTTTAATTCTTATAATATATTTGATTGTTAATTCGCTTTAAAAAAACTTTTCATACGATCAAAAAATATAAAAGTTTTAAATAATATAATTTATTTTACATCAACGCAGACTGAAATATAGTAAATATTCTATCAACCAGGCTTTTTTTATTATTTTTTTTCTACTAATTTACTTAAACTTGGAAATGGATTTTGTACTGAGCTGCCATACGTCTGGAAAACCTCTCAATGAGGAATTTCATGTGGGGCATCAGGAAATTCCACATAATTTAATGGCATTATAGAATATGCCTAAGCCAAATGTTCAAATAGTTCACTAACAACATTTCCTTCGCTTAAATATCATGTATACTATGTAGTAGGCCTATAGCTACTTAGACTCTATTGGGATCAATATTTTAACGGAAGTGAGGGTTTTTTCTGTGCAGGGGCAGTGCACAGCTAATTACTAAAACACCACTTCTCGTGCACAGCTACCAATCGCCACAAACTATGTGAAATAGGTGTTATCGTGACGTATTATGTTTGTCTCGATCTAAATAGGAGATTATTTCTATCCAACCAAACCATTGCTGCAAATGGGGCAATTTTTGTTATTATTGACTATGATATGAAACGGTAATAGTTGGAGAAACCCTATAGCGTAATAACTTTTGGATTATTAATCATAAAGCATCTAAACTATTTAGTTTAGAAATATAATCTGCAGTAGTTTTGAATTATTTAATAAAACAAAATAGTCTGGGTCATTAAAACTTATTAATGTATGAAAACACCATATTATCCAGCAACTTCGTTAGTAAATACAAAATCGTTGTATTTAAATATATTCAGTAATTTGGTGATTTGAATAGTTTTTTTGTTGATAATTGTTGTATTATATTAACCGGTTTATATTTAGTTATTCTAGAAATTATAAAAAATATAATTACTGCTTTTTGGACGTAAAACTAAGACAGTTCCAGATTATATTTGATTTATAGGTATTGTGCAGATTTGGCAAAACAAATGTATTGGTGAGGCTCACTTAATTACTGTTGAAAGAAAGATAGACTTTCGTAATTTTTCTCAAGTCTTGAATTTAAAAACAAAAGTTTTGACTGGAAAATCTGAAAACTGTCAGGAATATTTAAAAATTAAAAAAAAATTGTGTCATATCTGGTTATATATGGATGGTCAGAGCTCAAACCCCTGTCCGGGTGTCGTTTGCATAATGTGTTTATTTGATAAGCACTGTGTATTGAAATCCAGTGTTACAGGTATTTTAAAGGCTCTTCCAAAGCCCTGGGGTATGGACGCCATATTTTACTCAAATATGTCTACATTTTATTCTGCGTCTTCTCTTCTCACGTCCTAAATTTCATTTTTGGCACGTCCCACATCTTCAAAGAGCCTTAATGGTAAAAAATTACGGAGCCTCATCAAATATGATGAATATGTGGATCTTCTCCGCCACAAACACCGCGCTAATGGAGGAATCGCGGCCAATTCTAACTTTTAGCTTCGAAAAAAAAGGCTTTTTAAGGCGTTTGTGAGATTACTAACTCTATTTTAAAAGTGCGAGGATTTTTTATAATAAAGTTTTTAAGTCATAAATTCATTTGAACTTCTTTTTCAGAGGCATTATTAGTTATTTAGTTAGTAGTTCATTTTAATTCATTGAAAAAGTTGATACGCAACTTTATGGAATATAGTTGATTTTTTAAAATTGTTATTAAATCCATATCAATGAGATTGATTATAATAATTATAATTATTGGTCTTGGTCTTGTTCAATACTAGCTGGCAGTTAAACAGATTAAGTCACGTGACTGTCATATGACCCGCATTGCTCAAAATGGCCGCTGTTTGAGTAAAATTTATAATCTCGATCTTGATTTGAGCAACTGTCTACATTTCTAAAATACCATTCAAAGTAATTTATCTTATCTTATACCAAATAGAGTTCTTGTAAATCCCGTAGTAGACATAATAGTGAGCTATTTGAGCTGTAAATACCTATTTTAATCTACTTTTCCGCCTTTTTTAATGACTAGAGCAATCCGCGGACGATTCACTGCCAGCTTAAGTACGTAATTGACCAACATTTTATTGTTTGGTATGTAATTATAATTTTACTCAATATTCTATTATTCAACTCTCATTTTAAGTTTAAAGCCTAATGTTTCTTTGGCTAATATGTTGATGAATTAAGTTTAGTAGGTATCATTATTACTATTATTTTATTATTAGCACCGCATCTTATTACCCGTTCGGGTTTTACGCACTTACGCTAGTGTGTAATGGTAGGGTGATTGTGAGATGAAATAGAGGACCTACAGTTTAACNAAATAGAGGACCTACAGTTTAACGTGGAATCCGAACCACGGGGGGGCGGGCGGGAGGGGGGACTGGCATTCCACACATTCACAAGTTGTGATTAATACACGTTTTGTTAGAGGTGAAGGAAAGGTTTGGCAATCAGATAGATATGTGCTGGGACCGAGGATTGAACTTCGGACCTCCCAGTACAGAAGACTAGCCTTCTTGAGTAATATTTCAAAACATAAATTTAACGAAACATTACAGTTAAGTCCAGTTCAATAAGATGATAATAATAATTATTAGTTAAAATCAAAATAAATGTTGATTATCAGCATAAAAATTATTAACGTCTTAAGTAAGTGTTGCATGCAATTTCTAAACCAGTTGACTACTTCAGCACACGACTAAGCAAGTTCTAAAAACGTTACAACGCTCACTCCACCGGACGCCAAAGAGAAAACCCTTGTTTAACCATTGAAAAATGTTTCTGTCGTGCTTCGAATAGAACCTGGAACCCTTAAAAGGGGATGACCAAGAACACTGCTATTTATTGGAAAAAGTGCGCTTATCGGGCTACCATCCGTGTTGAAAACCGAGATTTTATTCTGTATGTATGGTCAAAACAATTTCACCATAGAAAACCATTAAAAATACCGGGGTATTTTGGACTATAGGACATTTATTTAATTGCAATATTTAAATAGTAGGCATTTTCATGAAACAAAAATTGAACTCAAAAACTAAGCACACCGATTCAAATAAATTTATTATCCTCCAACCCCCTTTAGAAACATTGAGTTTCTTAGATAATTTATACTTTATCCAATCAAGCTCAATTTGTTACGTTAAAAACGCCAATCACATGACCTCACACGAGCCACTTTTATTAAAAATGAAACTTTATTTCTCATTGCTCTAAGTGGTACGGAAAAATCGAATTAATTTCTTCTATAAAACCCGAAAAATACCGGGAATTTTGTATTTTGATAAAGGAGGGGACTAGGGCAATCCTGGAATACCTCCAATATATTCATAAACAAATTTGGAAGGAGTTTTGCACAGGTTTTAAAATTATAAGAATTGCAATTATTCTGGTTATGTATGAATAAAAGGCGTTTAAATTAGGAATAGAGATACGGTGCAGCTTACTACTGCAACTGAACATGGAAGTCTGTAGTTTGATTCCAAGCGACTCATCTTAGGATTTCCCATTAATGATTTACCATCCTCTCTGCATGGTTCTTCTAACTTGTCCTTAAGTCTAGTACGCACTAAGAAACATTTCCCCTGAAACATTGTTTGTCAACATGTTGCCCTAGTTTCAAAAACAGTTGGGCAACATTTTTTCATGTTGCCTTTGTGTCTCCCAGTGAGGAAAACATGCTTCCCTTGATCCATTTCAAACGGGTTACAAGAAACAATGTTGGCCAACATTTCCGACAACAAGCAACGTGGACAGATCTGACTCTGCTTTTTCAAATGGGTTACAAGAAACAATGTTGGCCAACATTTCCAACAACAAGCAACATGGACAGATCTGACTGGTATGTGGATGATTTGTTGACACTAGCGTGGGTTTGCTTGCGTCATAATAGGTTAAAAGGTGGAGAGATAGTGTGGTCGGGACCACCTTGCATACCTCCCCGAGTACATCAGTTACTGATATCTCCTTTTGTAATGTCGTGGTCAGTCGAAAAAAACTCTGAAAATGATTGAAATATTTCACACTAATACACTGTTGTGGGATGTGACAATTGAGTACTGTAAAAATCGCGTAAAAACAGGAAGTTTTGGTAAAATAAGTGGACAGTTTTCAGTTAGTCTGGATGAACACGAACCCGCCACCGTTTTCTTCTCTGTCTTCTTGAACAGCTCATAACTACACACTAAACACAAGCCATAGCAGCATCTCCTCAACAGATATATTTCACTCAACTGAACTCTGGATGGGAAACAAATATTTCATCATCGTAGTCTGGACGTGAAGCAATGTTTATTTAATGTTGGCCAACATTTGTGGAAACAGTTGGGCAACAGTTGGCCGACAATGTTTCCAAGTTTGTACTAAGCTTAAGTAACCATTTGTATAATAAACTGAAACATTTCATCAGTGTTTGGCCAAACTTTAGTCATTCTTTTGACCAAAAACTGAGTTTTGTGCTCTGTTGATTCTTTGAGCCCAATTATTGGGTACAAGTCCGTCCCCACCCCCCCTCTAACATTTCAAGAAATACAACAACTAATGTTTCTGCGTGGGGTTAGTGAAGGGAATGTGACTGTAGGAGAGGTGGGGGAAGTAGGGGGGATTGTTACATGAATTCAAGTTGTGTAAAGGCGCAGCCAGTTTTGTTTCACAGTTTGTTAGTTCCAACATCCGGTAGTGTTGAGTAGGGACCGCAGCTGTGTATGTGTATGTACACATGGCACCTCCCTCCCCCCTTTCCCTTCGCCATGCCCATGTCTTCACCCGGGTATACGTCGAGGCGCTGGACCGCAAACATGACGCTTCTCTCAGCTGTTCGTTTGATTGGGACTTCCTTTAGCTCTTTGGTAGAACGGCTAAGGGTGGGATGACTTTTGTTTGTCGTGCCAGTTCTGGCGAGAAACATTTGTTTCTATAGGGTGAAGCTGAAATAATTAGTCGATTAGTAACTTGATTTTTTAAGATAAGTCACTTGGATGAGCTCCCCCGGACGTCAGGCAAACCTCAGCACATTGTTTATCCCTTTCCTCAGCATGGATTGTCTAATTCTGCCCCACCTTGTGCATATGCTCAACTCACCTGATCTTGTTGCACATGTAGGGAATTCTCATTTAATGGTGCCCCACAGTAATAGTAAAAATCAACCCCAACCGGTACTTGAACCAGAGTCTTTCAAATATGCGATTATCAGCTTATAAGCGCAACACTTTGATCACTGTTGAGATCTACATAATATTATTGGCTTTTATCTAATCCAAGGGAAGGGCGGTTTTCGATAACTACACCTCTTGATTGGAAGGTGTAGTTAAAGGGGCATGGTTAACTCCCACCCCTAGCGAGTGTGGTTCTAGTTCCGAGTCTCCTGGTCAGTCAGAAGTGCTCCCTTCTCACCCAACCCTACCCTTTGTTAGACTGCGTGTGATGTTGTTTGATCGCTGTCAATGTTCCCTATTGTCTGGACCATCTTGACGTGTCACGCCGGCTGTAGAAACCTAAGTCTCTTCCCCGAGATTGATTTAGTAGTGCCGGAAAAAAGAAAGAAACCTTCCACGAGATTGATTTAGTAGTGCCATAAATAAGAAAGAAACCTAATCCTCTTCCCCGAGGTTGATTTAGTAGTGCCAGAAATAAGAAAGAAACCTTCCACAAGTTTGATTTAGTAGGGCCAGAAATAAGAAAGAAACCTTCCTCGAGATTGATTTAGTAGGGCCAGAAATAAGAAAGAAACCTTCCACGAGATTGATTTAGTAGGGTCAGAAATAAGATAGAAACCTTCCACGAGATTGATTTAGTAGTGCCAGAAATAAGAAAAAAACCAATCCTCTTCCCCGAGATTGATTTAGTTTTTGAGTCTTGGGCTGATATTTATTTCCAGTTTATAAATTAACCTAGCTTATTATGTGTTCGTTGATATGTGGCTGGGATTCTTTAAACTTGACTCTTTACCATGAAGGTGTGGGGTGAATTTCTGTGTGCTGGCACTTATATACCACAACAACAAGACCATTTAATTTATTATTTTAGTTTGAATTAGTTTTAATTTGTAAGTAATGCTTTTAAAATCTCAACTCGAGTCTAGTCGTTAATGATCTGCTAATCGATAGCAATACGATCATTGCTAGACCTTCTTTTTATTACTATTCTTTTATAATTGTGTCTTTTTTTTGTTGGTAGCGCTGGCCTATTTGTCCGCTAATCACTCCAGTCGAGAATACGATTATTTTACTTGCAGTTAAGAAGCTTTAATAACTGTATGATCTCTGAAAAATAAATAACATAATTCAAGAAAGGTATACAGACCCCTTTATGCTCAGGCCTCTCGCTACACTTGCGATTCTACGCTAGGTTCTACGCAGAGTACATCTGATGCGTGTTTTTTTTTGTGTGATACTAGTTCGCACTGCAGTGGTGTAAGAAAAGTTGCCTATACGATCTATCTCACGGCGCTGTGATGGGCATATATTTGGAGTAAATAACGCTCGTTCGCGCCCGAGCTTAGTCTGTTTAAATTGCATAATTTTCTCTTTAGCATAATTGATTTTACATATTGCATCTAACTCAGCGATTACCTCTTTAGCCTCGCTCACACTCAGATTAGGGTAAAAAAAATTACAACTATCATTACTATTATTATTAGCACCGCGTCTTGCTAACCGTTCGGGTTATACGCCTATGCACTAATTACACTAACGTGTTAGGGATTAGGAGGGTTTTGATTTAGAGGAAGTGCACCCGAATTTGCGCAGAGGTAGAGTGGAAAACCGTTTAGGAAAAAAAAAATTAATGCACGCTACAGTAACCCCATGGCTTCTTTGGTGCTGACTGACAGCTGACGGCTCTAAAAAGTTACCAGACCAAATTATGTATCCCTACGCCGAACCATATGATCTGTCAAAACATGTGTTTAGCAACTGTCACTTCTGACAGTCAAAATTTAGGTATACACCTAAATGTTGACTGTCAGATGTCATCTGTGAGCTGTCAGTCACCACCAAAGAAGCCATGGGGCTACTCTACCTGGATCTAACCCTGAGATCCTGGTTTTTGAAAGTCTAGTCTTAACACTAGAGTGGTGCGGGCATCTAAACGGGTAGAGTGCACGTTAAATAACCTAATTAGAAAATACTCAATGTAAGTGTATTCGTCTGCCAAATGAAAGGAACATTAAAAGTGCTCTAATACGTTTGGGTCTGGTGCTTGTGTTTTTCGATTCGTTGTACGTTTATGCACCAGGTCTATGAATGGCGCGGATGCCGCCCTGTGCTATGTGTAGCGTTCGTAGTTCGCCGCAGGAACAGAGCTACGGCGTCGGGAACCCGCCGGTAAATAAGCCGCTGCTTGTATACTCCGACCTATTCGCTTGGTTGNCTATGTGTAGCGTTCGTAGTTCGCCGCAGGAACAGAGCTACGGCGTCGGGAACCCGCCGGTAAATAAGCCGCTGCTTGTATACTCCAACCTATTCGCTTGGTTGGAAGGAAAGGGGGGGGGGAGGTGGTCGCTGTCATCTCGGCATTACCAACCACGCACTTGCATAATGCATGTTCCTGAACGCGTCACACACCGCCTTGCTTGGACGAGATCCTTTCGGTTGTTGCAGGACTTAGCGATTGTTGCCTTTATGCTGCCCCCTTTTGTTCGACTTTGTGGTGCGCACCTTTGTTTCCCTGCTGGGGCTAGATACCTTCATACCTGGTTCATTCACACATTTCATTGACAATGTGACACGCGGGATTAGATGAACGACAAGCACTCGTGACTAGCACGTGAGGCCCGAATTTAATCACCACCAGCGTTAGAGGACTTTATTCGTCCTTCTATATACTACAAGGGAATGCTAATTAAAATGCCTCCTCTCTTCATCCTTTTCTCTTAGCTTGGATTGTCTGAGTCGTAGTACTGACACTCAGAGCATATGGTCAACAATCGAATCTCGGTCTTTTTAAAGTCTGAATATATTGTGTGGTCAAATCTGATAACAGCGTAGCCTCCTTGTAAAAAAAACACGTAACGGTTCATATAATAATAATCTGGGACCAGATTTTTATGACGTCATATTTTATGTCTATGCGACACAGAGGCACTGCTCATGCGCACATTGATTTTATTCGTGATCCCCTGGATGTGTAAACATTTTTATACATCTTTCTTTGCTCGTTTTTTTGTTGTCATTTTGGAATTCTATGTCATATTTTCTTGTTTTTGCGTCATATTTGGACATTTAAAAAATCAATTTTAGGTATTAAATAAGTATGTTTTAAGAGTAAGTGCATGGATACTCAAAACATAACCAATTTTGAACATACATTTGTTTGAATGATAAGAAAATACAAGCCGTGATCTTTGTATCCTCGTTGTTTGTTTGGTTGTAAAAATACACAATCCTGGTGAGACTGCAACTAGGCTGGAGAGTGTTGCGTTGGAAGGAGGTGGCTATCACTCCTCACTTAGATAGTTGTAAATCAATATTATATTCATTGGAACCAGTGGCGGCTCGTAGCTAAAATTAATGGGGGTGCTGCTCCAGAAAATGTTTAGCCTTTGTTTTAAAATTCTGTAAAAGTAAAAAAACATGTATGAAAAGAAAATCTATTCAGGAAGTTGATAAAATTTTAACAAAAAAACAATTTTTTACTTATTTTAACTTAAATTGATACAGTTCAAGCGTGATCTATTCATTTAAAAATTAAATCCATTTTTTTTTTAATTTGCGCAAAAAGTTCAATAATTTTCTCCTTGATCTCTGGATGACAATTGAGGAAATTACTCTCCATTAAAAGTACTGCAAGCGCATTTAGTCTTTCTGTTAAATAAAAGAACAGAAAAAAAAGAATCTGATATAATAGTTGGAAGCAGAATAATAATCTAATTCTATACTCTTCTACACTTTATCACATTCAAGAATATGGTACACAGTTTTTAAACACAACACCCGCCTCGGTGGCGTAGTTGGCTAACGCGCTTGTCGTGTTGAGCTCGACTGCTGAGGACGGGGAGATCGAGGTTCGAATCTCGGTCGGGTGAACTGAGGGTGGTTTTTCCTAAATGGTTTTCCACTCTCCCTCCACGCAAATGCGGGTTTACTTCCTCTAATTCAACCTTCCCAATTCCTAATCCATTAGACTAATTAGTACTTAAAGCGTATAACCCGAACGGGTAGTAAGACGCGGTGCTAAATATAAATAATATATTAAACACAACACACGCTGAGTAAAAAAATATTCCTTCCACCATCACGCCAGATCCGGCACTGCGAGAGCAACAGTGCCCTATCTACTTGGCAGTCCCGCCTTCCTCCCCACCACCTCCTATTTGTGAATGCGCACATCAGTCAAACACCACGTCACTGGCACTGTGACGCGCACAGTCCCATACAAATATTTTTGTATCTTTTTGATATAACTGGGGGATGGCTACTGAAGTACTGACATTAAGCTTAAGGAATATATATTGTACTACAAAAATAAAGAAAAAATGACTCATTATATTAAATGTTATCGATAATATCAAGTGGAAATAGGGGATGCTGTAGTTCCGCAGGGCCTATACACGAGCCGCCACTGATTAGAACACCATAGTCTAATTGTTAAAGGCATTGCATATATATTTTAATTTCTATTTATTAAAGTGTGTGTTTGATTTAGTTATCCATTATGAGTTTTTGTCCATATTTTTAGGTAAATTGTAAATTTGAAGTCATTTTGATAATTTTTAGTTCCCTTTATGAACATATTCAGTTTATCAAAGTCCGGTGCCTTGATAATAATAATTTTTACCCATCATCCGTGTTAAACTATCCGTCCAGGCTATCCACGTATTTACACTAATGTGGTAGGAATGAGAAAGGTATAATTAAAATAAATGATCCATTTAGGGAACACCACCTCAGCATACACCAGGTTGTGAACTCGATCCTAGACCACCTCAGCATACACCAGGTGTGAACTCGATCCTAGACCACCTCAGCATACACCAGGTGTGAACGTGATCCTAGACCACCACTAGAAGTTCTTGTTGATGCGGGTGATACTTAGTGATTACTATTATTTGGATAAAGCGCCTTTAAAATCATTAATGTTTTCTTCTTGTTTCCTATATTGCAGACCATTTTGATTATTACGCATAAGGATATATTTGTTTTTCAATAGAATTGAGAAAGTTGGATATTTTACTGTAATAAAACCTCGTCTGTGATAATTATTTGAGTTCACTGCTATAATTTTAATATGTATTTTAATGTGTTGATCGGAAAATAAATGGATTTTTTTTTTCTATACTCCTCATAATAAATATACAATTTAAAACTATTATTAGCTGCTAGTGGAGTCGATTACGTACTTTTCCTTTTAATATTTTGTTAAAAATCTGCTTTCGGCTACTTTCTGTTCCAGGAAAACATTTGGCCGGTCTCATTTATTGATAAAGCAAATAATACTCTTATTTTGGAACTTTTATTTTTGTGGGTATAAATGGGGCTATATTTTTATTGCACTCTCCCAATATTCTGAATTGCTTTTAAACTAATGAAACAATGATAGGTAAAATGTACGTGATACCTGTTTACTCATCATTTTGAAAATAAGTTTATTCATGTACACGTGTGTACCAGCCCTCATGTACCATTAATGAGAGGGGAAAAGTAAGGTGGGATGTGGAAATATGGGGCGGGGGTGTAATTCTACCTTGCACCCGCCAAAATATTCCCGCCATCGAACTATGGTGCGGTTCGATTCTGTAATTTTCAATTTTATCGGTAAATTTGTTTCCTAACTAGTAATCTGCATCGGTTTGGTACTCTTTTCTCTGACTGTGTGTGTGTGTGTGTGTGTGTGTGTGCAATTACTGTAGCACACACTGGACCGCTCTGCGAGGCAATAAAACGTGCCGGGTTTCCTTGTTCCTAGCGGCCATTGTGTGTGTGTAACCGCGCTCGCCATTGTGCTAGGGCACTGCTGATTAAAGCGGTTCACGAGCGATCGCGCCTCATCCCGTTATAGTCCCTCCCACCCAGTGACAATGCACTTCTATTATGTTTGTTTTAGTAGAGACGATAACAATTCTTCGACAGCGCTAACGATTTAAGTGGTCGATGCTCTTGTTCGGGAATTTACTTGAAGCCAATGTTGTGCCCGCCCGTCCAAAAGAATGGTGCCGCTGTCACGTCGTGGATTTTTATATTTAGGTGTCTATTCTAAATTTATTATTGTATTTAAAAAAATTAGAACATAACCAAAAGATGTAATGTTAATTCAATATTATATCTAGGTCCAGAGCTACATGCTAGGAATCGGGATAAATAGTGTAAATAAGTAGATAAAATATCCGTCACATCGTTACGTGTATGTGTGTATGTTGTACAGTAGTCGGGATACTCTTGAATTATGGCTAGCATTTAATTTTACATTTTCGTCAATGCTATAGATTTTAATTATTGGTATATATATATATATATATATATATATTAAATTTAGGTCTACAGTTTCTATTTTATGTAAATGGAAACTAGTATAATTAATACAGCACACACACACCCCCCCCTCCACCATATCCGCGTGTAATACATTCCCAGATATACCACGGTTACGTGAAACCACGGTTAGTACCGAACTATTATATAACGTGATATTGATGTAACATACGTAAATACGGTAAAGTTTGATTGATAAATTATTCACAGTAAGACATTACCAACATTAAATAAAGTACATAATGTGTAATGTATATTGTCATTGTACTTACTATTCTATATTCTTCCTATGTGATGATGGTGGTGATGGTGGTTCCCAAAACGAGATGAAGTGGGGTGATGATGTAGGTATTGTGACTTATAAACTATTTTTTTCTCTAATTAAAATAAAATAAAATTGGACAGTGATAATTACTGGTTAACTGAAACCGCGGATACTGAATCAGCGGGCACGGGGGCCCTACTGTATATTAATCATTCGTGATATTATTTTTCAAATTCATATACTTGGGATGAAAATAATCTTAAAGTAAAAATTGCTGCTATTTTGAAAATATTAAGATTGACTCATTTGTAAGGAAACCTTCTAACATAACAATCATGAATATGTAGACCTTTGTTTTGACATTAAAAGTTCACAGTAATTACCTCAACTATCAAAACACGGAAAGGCTGAACATTGATTTTGGTACTAAATAAATATTTCTAGTATTCCTTGGTGCGAGTATGTTGGATTTTAGTATCTTAAACTTTGTAATTTGATCAAACGGAATAGAATAAGGATATTTGGGGGAAATTCGACAGTATTAGATGAAAATATATCCTCAAATAGGCCTACTTGTATGGGATTCGAACCTTGACTTCTCTAGTTGAGATTCGAACACTCTTGTGCAATCTGCTGGTCGTAAAAGTGGTTCAAGTCAGACATAAAATGAACCAAACAATTGAATAATATTTATTTAGGAATTTGACTTAGATATCTGATTGAAACTTAGTTATTTTGTTTTAATTATTTCCTACAGTCAAATACATTATCTTTCTGCGAGCGAGGGGGGATTCCCGGTCTTATTGCAATCTCCAAGGCCAAGGCAATTATCTTAACGAGAACCCGGACTATCCAATAGGGGCTGAAGTGTTGTTTGTGTGTGACGAGGAGTGTGAAGAATAATGAAGTCGTTTGGGGGGCGGGGGGGCAGAATGGTCCGGATTGTAGACATGGGTGTGAGAAGTTGCGGTCTCTCATTGGGTTGCTGGTGACCGGTAAGTCGAGGTTTGAATCTCAACCTAGTTCACACGGGATTTTCTAATCCTCTCTTCACGCTAATGTGTGTGTATTTCCTCTCATTGGCCCTTCCTAATCCCTGACCCTTAGAACATTTTTTTAAAAACCTTAGTTTTTTTAAGAGCTCTGTCTTACTAGCATCCCGAGCTATACGCTAATGGTTTAAGAATGAGAGTAAGGTTGAATTAATAGGAAGTGTACACGCATTTGAATTGAGAGAGAGGGAACTATTAAGAAAAAAACACCCTAAATACACTAGACCTAAGTATAACTTCGATCTCCCGGTAATCGGTATTCTTTATCAATTGTAAGAGTGACGTCTTAAACCATGCGGCCACCAAAGCAGGTAACCTTGTGTTGAATGCGCTAGTAAAAAATAAGTTTTCTAAACAAGTGTTTTTAGATCTGTAAAATGGTAAAACAGGATGCTCGTAAGATGAGGGTGACCTAATCCAAAATTCAAAACTATAAATACCCGACTGGCATACCAGCACTTTGGCATTCATTACTTTCCAACCATTTCAGATAAAATGTTGTTTAATAAGCTCTATATGAGCGAACCATGGCAAACTCTTGTGAGATGTATTTGTAAAACCGTCGTTTCTTTTTTCCTGCACTGCATTGTTAATCCACTGGCATTTTCACGTCTACCACAAGGTTAATAACTGCTCAAACTAAGACATGTCTTAGGGTTTTATAGAAGTGGAGTACCATATAAACTGTGTGTGTATAAAATATGTTAACAGTATAGAGCGAAATCACATGTAGAAATCGCTATCTTTGTACTCGGACCTCGGACGTGATTTGAGCCCTGACCTTCAGTCAATGAGGACAATGTTTAGCGTCTAAGAACCCATATGGGGGCTGAAATCCACATAGTGCGCCTGACGCCGTTTTATTCTCTAATGTTTTAATTCATTATCTAACTAAATGTAAGTGTTTTTTTAAGTTCATACACTCTCTTTTTATTCCCTTCAGGTAGGCAAATGTCTGAATAAAAAATAGTCAACACACTGATACTAAAGCGTATCGATCAATAAACCTTATCTTTTCCTGATCTGTTGTGTTGACCATTGTGTCGCGGGTAATCCTTTACCCCTAGATCGCATCGTTAATTACCCTGTGTCCCTTCTCGCACATTCAGAAAATTAGGATATAATGGACATATCCGTTCTTTTGTCTTCCGCGTCTTACTACCCGTCTGGACTATCCGCATGATTGTACAAACGTGGTAGGAACAAGGGCTATTTAAATTAGAGGTACCGTACCCGCATTTGCTTGGACCGAGAGAGGTAAACCATTCGTGGATTTTACACCCTCGAATCACCCTGTGGTAGTTCGAGACCCGCCCTCCCCGCCGATGCTCTTGTTGCACTTACCCTGTCCTCTGTGTCAGCCACCTACTGCCGGCATCTGATTCCACCTCACGTCTGAAAGGGTGTCGTTCCGATTGGAGGGGAGCGTTTCATTTCTTGCCCCGCTTGTTTAAAAGCTGCGAGTGTGTGCATTTAGTTCACGCCGATAAGCTCCTTCATCCCCACCCTCCTTCCCCGCAATCTAGTTCCCTTCTTTCAACAATGTCACCGATGTGTCTAGTGGAAGTAGCTCTAGGCACTTCTTCGTTTAATGAACATTTTGAACTTGACGTCACGTTCTTTCGTCTAGAGGGAGTCAGCCGATAAATGAAATCGATGACTTCTTTGATACTGTCGCTCTGATGCCAGACTTTTATTAAATGTAAGTTAAAGTTCCAAAGTGTGTGTGTTATAACAGTCGTCATCGCTGGACAATGTGTAATGATGGTCCATAGATTGTTCTGTTTAACTCTATTTAACTATTGGTCACAGCACAGTATAGGGGTAAGGTGTCGGACTTGTGTTCTGGGGGGGTCCGGGGTTCAATCCTCGGTCCCGCCACAGATTTATCTGATTACCAAACCCTTCCTTCACCTCTGACAAGACGTGTATTAATCACAACTTGTGAATGTGTGGAATGCCCAGGCCTACAGCGTGGTTCGGATCCCACGTTAAACTGTAGGTCCTCCATTTCATCTCACAATTACCCTACCATTACACATTAGCGTAAGTGCGTATAACCCGAACGGGTAGTAAGACGCGTTACCAATAATAATAATACAAAGCCTAGCGTTTTTTTTTCAAAGTTGTGTAAGTGTAAAAAATATAATTTTAATCTCTTGTATTAATCTCATTGATTACTTGATGAGTCAATTACAAAGATATTGTGCCCTCTCCTTAAACAGTTTCCTCACTTGCGTGCAACAGTGGCTTATAACACCCTACGTTGCACCTTGCTAAAAAATAAAATTTATGATTTAGATAAAAAAAAATGTAATGCTATTTTATTATCTTAATTGCTTTTAAATTGCCTTATATTTCTATACTAGGTTTTAGATTGCTTAGTAGATTATCTGAAATGTACATTCCTTTGCTGGAGAGTTTAGCCACTTGTGAAATCTTATTAATTGACCTAGCACAACCCGTTTTGTTGGCCGCAAGGTCTAACGCGCTACTCTCGTGTTACTCTAGACTTCCGATAACGGGGAAATTGAGGTTCGAATCCCGGTTGGCTATACTGTGGGTGGTTTTCCAGAATGGGTTTCCACTCTGCCTCCACGTAAATGTTAGTACACTTCCTTTAGAATAACCTTCACAATCACTCAAAACATTAGCCATAAGCCTATAGCCTGAACGGGTAGTAATACTCGGTGCTAAAATTTGTTTGTTTCGACCTAGCAAATTTATTGAATTTTACAGAACTTTTCTTACTGTTTTTTTTACGGACCAATTTATTTATAAGCACAAATCTGAAAAAAAAACACTTAAAACATGTGTTTTTCAACCCATATTTGATGTGGATACACACCGACAGATTGAGTTGTGCCGGGACTCGGATATGAACGTGGTCTGCCTACAGATATTATTACACGAGAATTAGTACAGTACATCATGTGTGTTCACAAAATGTCCTGATATATTTTTCATGAATAATAGTTTTCCTGTCTTATCATTAATTCACTAACTTGTAGATTTTTTTAAAACTAAAAGTGAGATCTAATATTATCTTTGATGGTGATATCAGCAGTTCCAACTATACTCGATAGTCGCCCCTTTAAATTCTCGTGTGTTTTTTTAAATTATAAAAGGTTTTAAAGAAACAAACTTTATTTTTTATTTTAGCTCCACCATTTTGTTCGGCGGTAAAAAAAATGAATATATATTATATTTAACATAATCAAAAAATATCTCATCTTACTAAACAAACACAATAAGCCTTAAGTTCATTAGGTGTTGGGGCTTGCCTTCGAATGCAAATAAATACGACAGTAATAGATTATTCTATCCCAGGCTTAACCAAAAATGTTTTTTTAAATTATCTCTTATTGGGTATTCTAGCTTTTCTCACTAGAATTTAGTGTTAAATATAAATTCTGGTATTCTAGGCTAAACTATTAAAGTCATGTGTTGATGTTATCGTGAGTTAAGTATTTAGAAATCGCATGATAAAAACTCAGAAGTTACGCTGGATTGATAAAGATTAATAAAGACCTGTGGGAAGAACATTCTCTTAGAAAATACCAACATAACTTTTTATTAAATTCTAACATATTATTAATATTATTTTTATAAGCATTCATAATATTTATTTAAGGTTAGAACTAAAGATTACACTACTCGACGTATGAATGTATTAAAGTAATTTTAGTATCTTTTGTAACTGTCAAATATTGTTCTTCCTAGCGTGTTCTTGCTATATTTTTTAAGATATTTTAAACCACAAATATTACTCTTATCTCACTTTTAAAAAAAACAATGGTTCAATTTGAAATGTCACATTTACTTACCCTAACTTTACTTTTACGATGTATGCATTACATTCATACTTTATGAATTTACTAAGGTGAATTAGCGTAATTATATTGGACTAATGATAGCTTGGTGAGCGCTATATACTTTTCCTTTACAACTCTTTGTTTAATGATTCACTTATCGTAGGTAATGCATTCGCTAGCTTCATTAGTTTGAATATAAACTTAGGTATCATGAATGTAGGTAGCTAGTCTTTACATTCTACAGTAGCTCCAAGGCTTCTTTGGTGCTGACTAACAGCTCACAGCTGGCTTCTGACAGTCAACATTTAGGTATATACCTAAGCTGTGAGCTGTCAGTCAACACCAAAGAAGCCATGGGTCTACTGTATATACACTCACCTTGAAACTGTAATCAATGTATAAGATGCACCATAGTAGAATTAAAAGATGTAAGCTTATTTTCTTTCAGGATAAATGGAATGCACGTTTTCAACTTATAATTCTTAACCCCTACTGCTGCTCTGATAAGTATAAGCTTAAAGAGGAATGTGGAATTGACTTTTTTACCCTCTGCACGGTGGACATATATCATATTACTCTATATATCGTTGTTTCACAAGCGCTCGTATGAGACGTATTGTTTGCGCATAAACGTCGGCCTAATAGTACTCGAGTGGTTTTTGTTTTACTTATATAAACAAAAAGGTACTCGTAACAACTTTCTTTTGTTTCCCTCGACAACAAAGAACGTGAACAAAACAGATGCGAGGATTTGAAGCCGCAACTGCTAGATCGTATGCGGGTTATTGTCCTCCGCTGTCTGGCGTCGAGAGTCTGCTGATTAGCAGCACAATTTATTCTACAAGCCAACAAAAAAAAACACAAGAAACAAACAAACTAATACAAAAATTGATAAGCGGGAAATGTAAATTCGTCACATGATAAATGGCAGAGAAACTGGTGGCAGATAATTGTTGGAAATATCGAAACTGCAGTCTCTTGTGTATGGGATACTTTTTTTTTAAAAGAGTTTTTTTTGGAAAGGTAATTCGATACAGATGAGCGAAAGTAAAACAACGGTTTCATTTGCGCGGCACATACTTTCCGTGCTATCTGCCTTATCCCCTCTGGACAGCCCATTCTCTTGAAGAGTTCACATTTATACGGAACAACATTTAAAGACCTTAAACACTGTCAAATAAAAACATAAATAGAATGACAAAAAAAATATACTAGATACTGTTTTCAAATTCACAACAAAAAACAAACATTTATACAAACAAAAACTCGGATTTGAAATTTTGTCTCTTTACCTCGTGTGAAGTCTAACTAGGCTTGTTAATTACATTTCATCTTAAAATAGACTCATTTCAATACCGAAAACTTAGGGGTAGCCCAAACGAGTAGGGAAAGGTAGTCCTAAAAAAAGCAATGTAAATCGGCTATAGGCAATAAAATACTAGGTAGTATAGTAAATTTTAAATTGTTTATTGTGTGCTTCCCCCCCGCTCCCCCCCGCCGCCCCCCTTAAGTGTCTGTTCTGGTGCCTAAGCCCTAAATCTCATATTTTAAATGCCACTTTGCCTGCCTATTTTGAACATACTTGGTGCCTAAGAATCCGCTCCTAACAGTCAAAACCCTAATCAATTCTCTGATGCTAGGTAGACTTAATAAGGATACACATTTTAATTGTTATGATCAAGAAAATAGAGAACGCCGCTTGTGCTATTCTCACATCAAACCAAGTTGGCCGTATATGTACCAAGAATCGGAATGTTTGTATTCGACCATTTTAATTACTAGTTGGTGTATGCTCGCGTTCTGGAAATGTTCCTTCTCTCCTAACGACGTTGAATGTTGCGTTAGTAATTTTAAAGCTTGTTCCGAGCTCGTTCCATTTCAGCCTTTGGAACCATTTTCTATCTCGTGTTTGTAATGAAAACACTAACGCAAAATTGCATTAAAAAACTAATTAACTTACAATATCAAAATTTAACTTTTATTAACTATGTGCAATAATTTAATATAAGGGGAATGGACGCGATTCCGGAGGTTATCTAGGACATTCGGGTAGTTCTGTTCCAGAAAAACCTTTAATATATATTCAAACGGTGCAAAATGAGTATTTAGTTATTACTTGCACAGGTGGTCATGCCAATTAAGACGTAGATATTTAAATAAAAAAGTTATGTTGCTGACAAGAAGTTTGGCCGGTTAGTTTTCCACATGGGACTTTGTTTAGGCACCGCGTCATACTATTTGTCAAGGTTATACGCATATGTACTAATTACGTTAATGTGCTAGGGATGAAGGTTGAATTTAGAGGAAGTATGCCCGCATTTGTGTGAATAAAGAGTATAAAACCATTTAGGGAAAACCACCTTCAATAAACCCGACCAGGATACTAACCCCGATCTCCCTGTCATCGGAAGTACAGTCTGTTGCGAGTGTGTCTCCTTAGACCATGCGGCCACCCAAGCAGGTCTTATCACTTTAAAACTCCCATCTAATCTCCACGCTGATGCGGTTTATTTCCTCTTAATAACCCCCATAAAGATCTCTAATAACCCTTGTGTTAAAATATGTGATAGGTGACCTGGTGGTCTAGGGGTAAGGTGTCGGACCTCTGTGCTGGGGGTCCGGGGTTCAATCCTCGGTCCCGGCACAGATTTATCTGATTACCAAACCCTTCCTTCACCTCTGAAAATACGTGTATTAATCACAACTTGTGAATGTATGGGATGCCAGGCCTCCATCGTGGTTCGGATCCCACGTTAAACTGTAGGTCCTCCATTTCATCTCACAATCACCCTACCATTACACATTAACGTAAGTGCGTACAACTCGAACG
>CABFOW010006537.1:16118-31234 GCA_902141385.1 Timema californicum | reverse complement strand
AAAATAGGTTAGTGTGTTCTACATTTCAAAATTTAAACATAAACAACTACAGCCCATTGTAGTTAAAAACTGAAATTTGGCAAGGAAGTAAGGCACCATTACAAATTAACATTAATTATTTAAGATGATTAATTTTTATGGTATTTTGGGAAACGGGGAGGGAAAGCGAAGGAAGAGGGAAGGGAAAGACTGAACGGAAAATAAAATTTTGATTGTAGAAAAAAAAACTTTTCACGGAGATAGAAAGAAAAATCCAGATAACCTAATTCTCTTTAAATTTCGAAATTTCTAATTAGAAAATGCTTAAATTTAGCGCAGGGATATGGGTTTAAAATTTACAAACCTAAAGAAATTTAATATTAGTGTGTGTTGTAGGATTTAAAATCACAGTGAAGCTATAGGAACACTCTAAATAACCATAAAAATACTTAGATCTTAAATTAAGAAAATAGTAGCTATTTGGAACAAGAGTTATGTGAGACAGATGAAATTTGCCAGGAATGTGGATGTATTACTCAAAAAATATAATACAATTTAAAAATGTACTATTCTGAAAAGGGGCTGGTGACATGGGTGTTTAAAAATATATCTATCTAAAAAATTTAATTAATTTTAAATGTGGTAAAAAATTGAAGTTTGTCATTATGTTATAAAAACCAACTCAATCAACCATTAAAGTTTGATCTTTAAATTTCAAAATGAAAAAGCAATACATTTTGAAGGGGGTTCCTCAAATTTCCTAAGACTAATATAAAAAGCCTTTTTGATGTGATATAAAATAAAAATTTTACATGTAATTCAATATACATTTCCAGAAAGAAGAATACACTGATCACTCGGAATTTCAAAATGTCGGTCCGGCAAATGGAAAATCTCGAAATGATACAGCTATTATAGAATATTACTTTTCTGTGTGGCTCATAGCCCTTTAAATCTTTATGGTATTTTTATTATATTATTATTATTATTATTATTATTATTATACTCACTCTTGGTCCTTTTTAGCATTCTTCCTTTTTCATTTTTTCTATATCCTTGACTCTTTTGTAACCTATTAACCTTTTTTAAATTATCATTTTTGATTAGATTTAATTTAATATATACAGTCTTTTATCTTTTGGTACATTTTAGGTAAAGTACTTCATGAAAAAGGGCGTACTTTCTTAAATTAGCTAAGGGAATAAAAAGGAAAAAGTGTCAAAAGGACAAAAGTGGTAGATGGAATTAAAAGGATAAAACGTGCCAAAGGGCAAAATGTTAATGGGGTATGAATATCTAAAATTCCTAAAGAGTTAAAAGGATTAAAAATGCAAAAAGGGCAAACATTTTTAAAAGGTTTAAAAATGCACTTGTTTAAAAAGGGTTAACATGGATAAAAAGAGTAATGAGCTAACTTAAAAGTGATTAAAATTCTAAATAATTTATTATATTTACTTTCCACCATTTATTCCCTTTTTGCACCTTTAACAACTTTTTACTTTTTTTAAACAATTTCTCTTTTATTCATTTAACCCTTTTTAATATCATTAGTTTTTATCGCTATTTTTGATCAATTTAATCATTTTAAAAATTGTATCCTTAATTATCATCCAATAAAAAGCCAAGTACTTCCTGCTAGTTCATCCCAAAAGGATGGGTCGTAAATATGTATCCATATTTAATTGAAGAAATAGGATAAACTAGTTTAAAATAATTAATATCACTAGACCCAACCCGGATTTAAGCCGCAATCCTACTTACAGGGGACAATAGTAACGTCTTAATCATTATTTACAAATAATATTGGTGATTAATTATTATTAGTCTACGCTCAGTTGCTAAGTATAATATTTAATGTAACAAGAATTAATATTTTAATGTTTTGTTGCAGCTATTATACATTTTCGACGGTAGCTTATGCCACTATCTTCATAAAGAGTTTGAATTATGTCGGTATATTCTAATAAAGATACAATAATAATTAAATTGTTTTTATATTTATAGTTTAGTTTTATTTAGAAGTCAATTTAAAATAAAGAATCGACTTGATTTTGTATTTTTATTTGTCTCCACTTCCTTTCTAATCTTCTAGAAATCACATTTTACTCTCAGCTATAAGAATTAATACATAAATGTTTGTTGCATGTACAATATGTCTTACAATAAAATCAATAGGTCAAATCGGTCTGTTACCTGAGTTTATGTATTCTAGTAAAACAGTTATCCTTATGATAATCAGTATTTCATCTTACCTAGGTCTTATATTAGACCATTTTGATAAATTGTGCTAATAAATATTTCAAATTTCTGGTCTATCCGCAATTATATCTCTCTATTAGTATGAATGTTTCTATAGGACTATATTATATTTCTTATAGAGAGAATGGTAAAAGAAAAAGATTTGAAATAGGGACAGATATATTTGGAGCTAAGTTACTTATAATAAATAATAAATAAATAACATACTACTCGTTGAAGGCACAGAATAAAGAAATAATATTTAATAAAATTTAGAGCATTTTCAAGAATGGAGGATAAAAAGCGCCAATAAGGTAAACAAATGTTCAGTACTATGATTTATATTGAGCCGTAGACTCCCGGGTCAAAGGAAGCGTTGCAAAGCACTGCACCGAGCCTGACGATGATAAGATATTTTACTAATATATGACACCCAACCCCCAATAGGGAGAGAAACAGTTTTTGTTAAAAGTATAGAAACCCCCAGATGCAGCCGCAGCAGCTGCAGCTGTGGAAGCTCCAGAACCCAAATTAGAAGAAGCATCAATAGTGGTACCAAAACTAGGATCATAATATCCTCCACAGTCAGAACCAGAAATGCAAGGTCCATATAGGGGATATGCACTACCACTACCTTCTGAAGTGGCAACTGCTGCAGCTGCAGGAGCTTTGAGGCCTTCATATCCTGTAGTGAAAGAAGCTGCTACGGCGGCAGAAGAAGAGCCGTAGAAGGGATCATAAAATCCTCCAAAATCAGGACAAGATATGTGAGGTTTGCATAGTGGATAGACACCAGAACAACTTCCTACAGCAGGACGGGGACTTGTCAAACCTCCAGCAGAAGCGGCTGCAGCAGCAGCGGCAGCAGACCCATAATTTGGATCAGAATACCCTCCACAACCAGGACCAGAAATATAAGGTCCATATGGTGGATATGCACCACCACAACTTCCTGCAGCAGTGGCAATAGCAGCTGCAGATGACCCAGAACCTCCAGATCCTCCAGCAGAAGCGGCTGCAGCAGCGGCGGCAGCAGACCCATAGTTGGGATCAGAATACCCTCCCGAACCAGGACCAAAAATGTAAGGTCCATATGGGGGATAGGCACTACCACCATTTCCTGCAGAAGCAGCAGCAGCTGCTGCAGATGACCCGGAACCTACAGTTCCTCCAGCAGAAGCGGCTGCAGCAGCGGTGGAAGCAAACCCATAATTGGGATCAGAATACCCTCCCGAACCAGGACCAAAAATGTAAGGTCCATATGGGAGATAGGCACCACCCCCACTTCCTGCAGAGGCAGCAGCTGCTGCAGATGACCCAGAACCTCCAGTTCTTCCAGCAGAAGCGGCTGCAGCAGCGGCGGCAGCAGACCCATAGTTGGGATCAGAATACCCTCCACAACCAGGACCAAAAATGTAAGGTCCATATGGGAGATAGGCACCACCCCCACTTCCTGCAGAAGCAGCAGCTGCTGCAGATGACCCAGAAGCTCCAGTTCCTCCAGCAGAAGCGGCTGCAGCAGCAGTGGCAGCAGACCCATAGTTGGGATCAGAATACCATCCACAATCAGGACAAGAAATATAAGGTCCATATGGTGGATATGCACCACCACCACTTCCTGCAGCAGTGGCAGTAGCAGCTGCAGATGACGCGGAACCTCCAGATCCTCCAGCAGAAGCGGCTGCAGCAGTGGCGGCAGCATAACCATAATTGGGATCAGAATACCCTCCACAACCAGGACCAAAAATGTAAGGTCCATATGGGGGATAGGTACCACCCCCACTTCCTGCAGAAACTTCAGCTGCAGATGACCCTGAACCTCCAGATCCTCCAGCAGAAGCGGATGCAGTAGCTGCAGATGAACCATAAATGTGATTATAATATTCTCCACAATCAGGACAAGACATGTAAAGTCCATATGATGGATAAGAATCACCACTATTTCCTGCAGCTAGATTTGCAGCTGCAGAGGATCCGTAACCTCCAGTCCTTCCAGCAGAATTGGCTGCAGAAGTGGTGGCGGCAGAACCACAATTGGGATCATAATATCCTCCACAATCTAGACCAGAAATGTAAGGTCCATATGGTGGAGAGGCACTACCATCACTTCCTGCAGAAGCAGATGCAGATGCCCCAGGACATCCAGATTCTCCAGCAGAAGCGGATGCAGAAGCGGATGCAGCAGCGGCTGCAGCAGAACCAAAACTGGGATCATAATATCTTCCACAACTAGGACCAGGAATAAAAGGTCCATATCTCTGATAAGCACCCCCATTACTGCCCGTCGCAGATGCAGCTACTGCAGCAGTAGATCCTGAACCTGAAGAAGAAGCTGCTGCAGCGGTGGCCGCCGCAGAACCGTATTTAGGATCATACTCTCGTCCACAACCAGGACCGGAAATATAAGGTCCATATTTCGGGTAAGCACCTCCATGACTTCCTGCTGCGGTAGCTGTGGCTGTGCCAGTTGCACTTCCTAAATCTTCAGTACTTGTTGCTGAAGTTACAGCCGCAGAGGCAGCAGAACTCTTTTTTTCGGGACATAAGTAGTGACCACGGCTACCACAAGACTGCGTGGAGCATCCGGCTAGCAGAAGAACAACGAAAGTCACAACCTGAAAACAATAAACACATATAGACTTTACATCCTCTCTGTTTACCATTTTCAATAAGGGTTGTTTGATGCTAATGGTTTTGATAGTATGATGACAGTATTTTATGGGAGAGTTATAGTTTTTTTGGCACAGTTACTTGATAATTCATTTATCTTGCGTCACTAATTTGCAATGTTAGAGGGCTGAATCAGGCAACGCAGAACAGAGAGTTCTTCCGATTGAAGAATAAACTTCTCACCTAAGATTATTTAAAATAATATCTATAATAATCTGCTTTTCAACACTTTTGGTGATTGTGTGAATACTTTGTTCTGCGAGGTTTGCAAGGTACCAGGTGGAGTGTTCACATTATTAGCTGTAGGACAATCAAAATAAATTAGAGTAAGCTGCATAGGTCTCTCTCTGCATCGATTGAAACAATCTAAGCTTTTTCAGTGCTTTTCTATAAAATTTGATTTGAAAATACAAACAAATTTCAAACCCGACCAAGTCAATCCATGCATATGCACCTACAAAATGAGATAGATTCAAGCAGACAGCTGATTTTATTGTTGTTTCAAGTTTGGCTTGCAAAGCATCTTAGATAAATATAAAAATTTCTACTAACGTGGGGTTGCCGTGCCCCTCGAGTGCCCCTGTTCATTTTCGGTGAACGTATGAATCTATATCTAGCGTTTTGTCAGATGACCACTTTTAATTTCTATTCTTGCTATCCGGTGAACACTTTAATACCCAGTGGACCCTTTAAATCCAAAATATATATTCCTTATAGCAATTTTGATCTTCAATTTTCATGGGTCACTCAAACTATCATTCAAAAACTTTTTCTTAATATTATGGTGATAGACGACTTTTGAATATCTATTCAAATGGTTAAGTAGTAGAGAAATTCCACACTATGATCGGTTGACCCTCGTTTTACTCCGGGTGATGCTGAAGGATATATTCACTATTTGTTTACGGGGTCGTTCAAATATCAATTTTTATAAATATATATTTCTTAGAGTATAATGTTTAGTGTATGGTGTATTGTATTAGATTAAATTTGTAAGTCATGCAATGAAATTATGTTTGGTGTTCTTTTAGAATATATTATATATTAAATATTTTAATGTAAAAATCTAGGAATAGTTAAACACCATGTTAAATCCGAACTGTGTGTATATGTGTTGACTTGACTCGCACAGGGATTTAAGGAGTCAGTCTCACATTTTACTTGATTAGTGGTGACTTGAAGGTCAAGGTGTCAGTCACCCATTGTACTTGATTAGTGGTGACTTGAAGGTCAAAGAGTCACCCTCAAATTGTAGTTGATTAGTGGTGACTTGAAGGTCAAGGAGTCAATCTCACATTGCACTATTAGTGGTGACTTGACGTTCAAAGAATCAGTCTCAAATTGTACTTGATTAGTGGTGACTTGCAGGTCAAGGCGTCAGTCTCACATAGTACTTAATTAGTGGTTACTTGGAGGTCAAGGAGTCAGTCTTACATTGTAATTGATTAGTAGTGACTTGTAGGTCAAGGAGTCAGTCTCACATTATACTTGATTAGTGGTGACTTGGAAGCCAAGGAGTTTGTTTCACATTGTACTTGATTAATGGTGACTTGAAGGTCAAGGAGTCAGTCTCACACTGTACTTGACTAGTGGTGACTTGGAAGTCAAGGAGTCAGTCTCACATTGTACTTTATTAGTGGTGATTTGATGGTCAAGGAGTCATTCTCACACTGTACTTAATTAATGGTGACTTGGAGATCAAGGAATCAGTCTCACATTTTAATTGATTNAATGGTGACTTGGAGATCAAGGAATCAGTCTCACATTTTAATTGATTTGTGGTGACTTGGAGGTCAAGGCGTCAGTCTCATATTGTACTTGATAAGTGGTGACTTGAAGGTCAACGCGTCAGTCTCACATTGTACTTGATTAATGGTGACTTGGAGGTCAAGGAGTCAGTCTCACACTGTACTTGATTAGTGGTGACGTGAAGGTCAATCTTTGAGTTTGGGTTGAGTGTGTCATGGGTTATCTTACAAATAATGTATCGGTGGGATTTTCCTTATTGCCTCTCACAATAATGCGTGCACACAAGTTTTAAACTATATTCCTCAAACTCCCCTTTCCCTTTAACCATGTGTTTTTGTGTACATATTTAATTACTCGCTATCTACGGTATCTTCAGAGCTAAACTGTTTGGCTAGGAATGAAAAAAGTATAAACCGAGAACCTAGTTGCTATTTGGACCACCAAACATCGACGACATTGGAATAACAGACTAAATGAGTTTGTCAACTAGACCAATGTTGATAAATACACAAATTGTGAGCTAATAAATTCTATTATAAGCAATTTGAAAAATACATTCAATTTAAATAAAAGTATTAAAATTTATATAAATAAAATAATAATTTTTAAATAATTGGTTGTGTTTTATTGTTTAATTAATTATTTCTTTGCCGCTTACCTTAGCTGCCATTTTATATGAAATAATTGTTTTCTGGATCATTGAAATGTGTGCTCTGCCCCTTTCCTTTCACTGCTCTAAGAATTTATACAAGATCAAAGACATGACGACGCAACTGATTGCCTTGTTGAAATTATGACAAGAGCTCTCATGACAACTAAAACAGTGTTCATTGTTTTTAAATAAATCTCTAAATTGTTTAATAATATAGCACGTACGACTCTTTAAAATCGGAACTATACTTATGTAAACATTTAAAAATAAGTGAACAGTGTTTCGTCAAATTTGTTATTAAATATGTAAATGTTATCAAAATCTATTTTCTTCTATCTAGGTTCTAATAAACATTGTTTTCAAAGTTAGTATAAACATTATTTAACTGTAATTAAATATGTTTTAAACTTGTACGATAGCTTTTATTGAATTTCCAGATGATAGTGAGTGGCTAGCTTACTCAGCATTGTTAGAATTTTACTGTATCATAGTAAATATAATAATTATATCGTTGCTTATATGTGTGTCTACATTATTGTTCCACTTGTCGTTGGAAGAAGGCTTTCTAAAACAATTTCTAGGCCTAAGTACATTGAAATGCATAATTTGTTTAAATTGTTACATTCTTTTCTATTTTAAAACATTATCCCAAAATATACATTTGGGGTATTTAACGTGAACTTTCTGAATGACTTATTATTATCATCATACTAATTAAAATAAAAATTAATTTTATAACAGACACTGCACCCAATCCCCGATCGATAATTCACCACTGTGTAAGAGGAACCCTCAATTTTACTGTTGTCAAACTTTTAACTTAGTCGGGAATAGAATTTGTGACCCTTAGTCTAATATACTGACACGCAAGTGACTGAGCTATGGTGTCTTACTGTACTTGCTTATAATTGTTGCACCCAATTTTGAGTTAAGAATAAAAGACCACGATATCGATAGTCAAATTCTCCAGGCCAGGCATACAAATTTGCATTGCAATCCATGATCATGTGTAGCTCGCTGTCCTTTTGATGAATAATTAAATTATGAAACACTACGTGGGTTTGGTTTGGCATGGTTCTAACTGACAAAATTGCCCAAATTGACGTTGTGTATTAAATTACCGGTTTTATAAGAGAAAGTGACTTTGGTTGATATCTGGTGACAAATAACATCACTACTAGTTTGCAAGAGGTCTAACTGCAGTTCTTTTGTTGAAAAATAGTGTCACGGTTCTAACTGCATGTTATGCTTCTATCTCTGTCTATCTCTGCGCGCGAACCACGTTGAATAAGAACGTATTTTACTGCCCTGTCGTTCAGACCGTGTTAGAATGTTGTGATCAGAAGTTCTATTTTTATTTATACATGATTGTAACAAACAGTTATATTTGTTGAATTGTTTATTTTAAGTGAGGAATATTGGATATGTAATAAGAACATGAGTAAAATTTCATTAGATGCACAGCAAGATTGCTGCCCCTTTTGCAAGAAAACAAATAAATCTTTCCTGACTGTAGAGTCCTATTATTGTTGAGCAGATACAAAACATAAATATTTAGGCTCTGACTTGAGTATTTCCAAGATGTATTATTTGTATAAAAATAAGTGTGCTGAGGAAAATAATCCCCCAGTAAAAGAGTCTCTTTACTATAAAATATTTGTCACTGAATCTAATCTCGATTTCCACATCCCAAAGAGTGATAAATGTGATTTGTGTGAAAGGTATAAAGTAGCAAAAAAGACAAATACATTAACAGAAGAATTAAAGGTGGAATATGATATGAATCAAACATTAAGGATTGCATTGCAGGAAGAAAAAGAAAAGAAAGTTAGCCTCCTGTTTTAATTATTGATTTTCAAAATGTAATTTTGTGGCCATATGCAAACATTAGTTCCTTTTCCTACTTGAGAAAATTCCGTATATAATTTAACTTCATTTTATTCAGTTACTAAAATATACTGTGCAATATGGCCAGAAGTAATGGCAGGCTGAACTGGAAATGATATTGTGAGTGCATTTCGAAAAATGTTCGATGTATTAATCGAAGAAAATGATATCAATGACTTAATTACATGGTCTGACTAATGTATGCCCCAAAATCTAAATTCGATTATGTCTAACGCAATCCTAGATTTCCTGAAGGACAGTTCAAATATGTCGTATGTCACTATAAAGTACTCTGTGCCAGGGCACTCTTGTATCCAAGAGTTGGATAATGCACATAATATTATCTAAAAAGCCATAAGCCACACTGATTTATACTCTTCACTGGGCCCGATAAGGATATTGAAGCAGGTAAAACGACGCAACCCTTACCCTTACAAATGAAACCCGGTTATTTCAAGTACTTCTCAGGAACTGCAAAACTAATAAATTATAAGACTGTTCCATTCTCCATGTAGCAATGATAGAGTTAAGTCAATAATATCATGAAATTAAATACAAACTGAGCAATGGAGTCATCAAAAGACCCATCCTCGTCATGCCTATGTAAGACAGGGAATACTAATCAGAAGTGCTCAAATTATAGAGCAACTAAATTTTGCCTGAGATTGTATACCATTCTGATGTTATCTTTTAGTTTAATACAACAATTACATTGAATTTTAATGTATATTTTATTTTGTATAAAATTGAAATATAATTCATAGTTCTAACTGAGAATACTTATTTTATTACTTATAATATTAGTTTGACAGAGTCTTATGGGCAGTTAGAACCTTGTAACTTTCCCGAAGAGTCAAAATCATAGTTATAAGGTTCTAACTGCATATTCCCCTACCTCAGATTGAGCAAATAAAAATTAATAGTGTAAAAATCTTTAAATTAAGATAAATTTAGATAAGAGGGCCTAAAAACTATTCTTTTAGATATTCATTAATAAAATAATTATAGTAAATTTAAACTTTAAACTAGTTTTTTTCAAAATTATGGCTTATGCAGTTAGTAACTTGTAAAACCAAGCCCACAGCTAATCTTCATTTCATAAATGTCATAAAAATACAACCTTTGAGCATGTAATATTTCTAATGTTGGCCTAAATTTGAAAATAATAAGCTGGTTTTTCCAAATCTGTATTCTTTCTTTATATCGAATCAATTCCCCAAAATTGTTCAAGTTGCGTGCTTTAATATGTGCAATGCTTAACAAAACTTACGTTTGGTAACAGTTGTTTTCTAACATGAAATGGAACCAAACACATGAGATATCACGCATAACAGACACACAGTTTTAAAGAAATATTCGCAACAAATTCAAATGCATATTCTTGGTAAAAATATGAGGCGAGTCTTACTGTTTTATAAAGGAGCTCATTATTGGTTTATTGTAATGTTAAAGTACCAAGTTGGATTTTTTGAAAACTGAGTTCATTAAAACTATTCAAATTTTAAATACTATACCCATATTATTTTAAATTTTAAATTATGACACTTTAAAACCAAATTAATATGACACACTTACTCCAAGGAGTCTCTCAATCAACTGGACCGCCGATGATAGGGAGATTGGAGCTTGAATTCTGGTTGGATGTGAGGCTGCTGTTTTTTCTTTTAGAGATCATCACTCTTACTCTCTGCAAATGTTGGTACTTTTCATCTAAAATAAACTATCCTAAGCCCTAACTAATTAGTATAGGTAGTTCATGTGTGGGTAGCCCAAACGGTTAGTGAGAGACGGCGAGAATAACATGACAACTAATATTTATATGGAATTTGCTATGGCACCCTTAGATTGTAGTTAACCCTCACATTTCTAGAAACAAAATAATAACATTTTCGTTTCCATATTGTGCGTCCTATTACCCATCCCAGAATACCAGATATTTACCTAATTGGGGCATTGATGGTGAATAAAAAATATAGAGGAAATATACACGCATTAGCGAGAAATGAACTTAAAAAAACAGTGTAGAAAAAATCACTAAATTACATGCTAACGTTAATTAAACCCAGACTTTATAATTAGAGGTATATCATAAAAAGATGAGACTCTTACCCCCGTCCATGTGACTGATGGTACACGTATAATAAGTATCAATATTAATATACAATATAATAGAAATATATTATTACCATAGTGTCTGTGTTCAGGATTAAAAACTGTTTTGAAAAGGCTGAGATTTTTATCACCTAAGGATTTTTTTTAATTACCGTAATAGTTAAATTATAAAAGCTAAAATAAAACTTTTAGTTAAAAAACAACCTAAAACATAAACTAGATTTCAAATTCAAAAGATATTAATTTTTCAAACAAACCCTTTTTAACAAATTTAAACTAAAGTAGAACAGAATGCAATGAAACATTTGCCCAAATAAACTTTTATATATGCTCTATTATATAAACACTGATTTACAATTAATGTTTCCTACTTGCTTCACAAAACATATCTTCTCACTAATACAAAAATATTTTCTATTTATTTTAAATGCATCGGAAATTTTGTTTTTCATAACACAAATATAGAGCGAGTACAGAGTTCATTTGGAGCCATAATTATCTTGTCCCTACGACGGCTGTGTTGGGTGGAATCTAAAGTTTTACGTACTATTAATTAATCGACAAACCGTAATTATTGTTCAATTTAATGACTAGAAATGATTAAGAAATTTAACATAATATAAAATTACTACAAAAACCCGCATGAACAGAACTAATGTGAACATTAGCATTATTTGTCATGTACCAAAAAAAAGGGAAATGTTATTAAAATCTGGATCCTGATCATAACACACAATGGGGGATGGGGCCTTGGTATAGATTTCACGTTCATTTACTATGGTTAGGATAATACAGGGAAGACTTGAGGTAGTTTTTTCGCCTAAATGGTTTCTAGCGCTCTCTCCACGCGAACGTATTTATGGGCTAGTTCATCTAAATTATATCGTATATGTATCCTTTCCACATGTCCCGGATAGAGAATAAAAGGCGCTAGAAGAATAAACATTATTTAGAATATAAAACTACTCTAAATTACAATTCTTAAAATTAAAATATTTGTAAAAGCTTTTAAAATGATTAATTTAAGATCATACATGAAACATTATACCGTAAAGTGTGGCTATTTGAACACCTTTTTATAATATTTTTCAAGTGATTCGTTGAGTTATTAGAATGGGGCATCTAAAAATATGTTCTGTACCAACACATCCTTCCAGGTAACATGGCTGAAATAAAAAGGGGAATAAATTCAACAATAAAGGTAAAAAAAACTATTGTTTTGGGTGCTTAAGTAGCTCCGGGACTGGGGCTACTTGGACACCCACATTTATGTCTCATTTAAACGTGAGGTAAACTCTCCGGGTATCCAAGTTACCCCTTAAGTTGAACGGAACTGTATATGCATGCTTTGTATCAATAAAAAAACAAGTTTAGGGAAAGATTGACGTTGTTATAAAAAGTCATCATGATTAAGAGAAGACCTGAATCGCTTTATTTGGGATGCAATTCTAATAGAAAGAATGTTTAAAGCTATGAAAAATTCAAGAAAATCAGGATCGGGAGTGTGGTTTTTAAATATTCGTACGTGTTTGCCTTGTTTTCCAAAGTATTTCTCTTACAGCATCCCTTATATCTGCCCGTGTCAGAGGAAATCCTCAGTTTGATACCACACCAAGGTTTTTTGCTTAGAACAGTAGGATGTCCAAAAGGTTTTTGATTCTATCCATGGGTCTTCAGTGTAATTGTTGCGCGAGGCACTTTGAATTTTTCATCAGCCTGGTTATTGACAGACTCCCCCCCTCCCAAACTGCCTTCACTGCTTTTTCCAAATCTTCATTTCTATAATTTGCATAGGTCGTTGACCCCGGGATTTTTCATACGTTCTTAGCATTTTTCATTAACAAATATCACCTGTAACAAAGGAAAAAGAACTGTTACGAATATATATGTAAAAAAAATCACTCTTGTCCAAGTAGCTCCATCTTACGGTAATTGACAATGAACATTTTTAAACCTCCCATTTTGAAACAAACATACATACACCAACTTTTTGCAAGAAACAAGGTATTTTGGACCACTGCAGTTGGAAAAATATATTAAATATTTCCTGAATTCTTTATACCATCAATTTTAGAGAAATAAAATTTTGGAATGCTCTTAAGGTTAAGGTTAAGGTTGAATCATATCACTAAAGATAAAGCTAAACTACTATTTTAATTGACTCTACTTTAAAATGTCTGAATTAATCACAGCCCTATAAAAAATCTGTAATGAAAGACCAAATTATTATATATTAATTTACTAAGGATATTTGGAAAATCATAATTGTAGGTAAAAATAAACTCCAATTATTATAGGAATAACAGCAAAAACCAACAAAATTGATTTACAGTGACGAAAACCTATCATTATTGAAGTATGTCTTATTTGGTTAGTTTAAAATGTATGTTTTTATACAAAAAGTTATACGAAGTTCCTAATAATACTTTATTTTGAATAAACCAATAATTCGTCATTTCAGTATTAATTAAACAAACTGATAATACAATACAATAGTAATATTTTCACCACATTGCTGCAACTTAAGACACAATAAATAGTGCCCAAGTGCTTTGAATTATATTTATTGTATGTCCACTTTATATTATTAGAAATAATCAAAATAAGCCATGAAATAAATAAATATCTTAAAATCTTATGAAAAATGCAAACAAAACATCTGTCTAAAATAACAGTTACATTTCTGTACTCCAGCTAATAAAGATTACTTGCGGTAAATATTGTCGTAATCAACAAAACACAGACTCTGCCTGCTCACCATTTTAAATCTCTTGTGAATATAAAATTAGGCTGGCCATTTATATGTTATTCCTTAACAAAAAAAAACACTGGACTGATTGCGTTGAAATATTGCACTGATAAATCTTGGAAGTCCATTTGACTTATAAGCTTGTTTGTATTATCATTCCGTAAACCACATTATTAATATTGTATTCTCATATAAATGTAGAGTTTATTTATTCTGTTTTACTTGGTGGACAAATCAACTGCAATCCGAAAAGTATTTACAGAATATATATTAAGCTTAAATTCTAAAGAAAAACTAAGTTTGGTATTATTGAAATTAGAATAAAATAAGAAGGTAAATCGTGATTATTTAGCAAAATAATATTTATAGATAGGCAACAGTAGCTCAATTGACCTACCGCCTCAACTTGACCTTGAACTACTTTTAGAGCCCAATTGACCTACCGCCTCAACTTGACCTTGACCTACTTTCAGAGCCCGATTGACCTACCGCCTCAACTTGACCCCATCACTGATTGGTTGAAATTGGTTACGTACGCCTCCTCGCTCTCTGATTGGCTGTTATAAATAGCCTTCTTCCCCCACCCCCTGACCTCCTTTCCCGCTCCTCCCACCCCCCTCCTGAGCTCCCCACTACAGCCCCCAAACCTGACATGTTGGTTCCTCCTGATTAATTATTAATGATTGTTAATTAATTAATTAATTGGTAGGATAGAGGTGTTGGAGTTTTTATTCATCGATTAGAGCCTGTCTCTATAGAGGCCGAGGGCTATAACGAGTATTGTCCGGCAGCGGTGGTGGTGTTTGCTGATTAATTATTTTTAATTAATTAATTGGTAGGATAGTATTTGGAGATTTAGGGCGTTGTAGTTTATTTTGGGAAGAGCATGAGGCAGCGGCACGACCCTAGAGCTACGGCTATCGGGAGTATAATGAATATTGACTCTTCTGTCACTAGGCTACTGTCCTGGAACAAGCAATGGCACGTAGTGGTAGTATGTTGTAATCAGTCCACCTGCCTTGAGACCTCCCTCCTCCTTCCTAACGCCTCCCTTTCACTTTTCTGGCACTGGAATTCCCC
>CABFOW010006537.1:0-15804 GCA_902141385.1 Timema californicum | reverse complement strand
TTATTAGAACCGAGTAACTTGTCGCGGAATCAAACCCCGACCTTCCCGTAACTTCTTATGACTGTAATAAAAATATTAAATGAATGTTATTTTTCAGAGATAAATATTTCTGAGCTGCCCCTTTTAAAACCAAATATCTAGCACAGCTTCTTACTACCTGTCCGGTTCTAATATTTAAATTATACGAGAACTACACGAAATATTAGATTTTTACTGTTAAATCCCAGCTTTCTATATATTTCCGGAAGTAAACTACGCTTATTTTATTTCAAATGCATTATTGATAATGTAAAAGAACAATGAGTTTCTAATAAACTGCGTGTAAAAAGCGAAAGACCCTGACATATTTACACATTTACACAAACCCTGTTCGTTGCCATCAGAGGGGGGAATGTATATCAATTTTCACGTGTAACTTGCCTCGGAATCAAACCTTGACCTTCCCGTTAATACCTATGCCAGTAATAAAAATATTAAATGAATGTTATTTTTCAGAGAATATGACCAATTAATTATAAGTGTTCTCTTGGCTAAAACAATATTCCATTGTCTGAAATCGCGCTTTCACCGGCCTCTCTTATTAAAATAATCAACTATCACAAGAGATGGCCGTCGTACGATGCAAGAGTGGAATAAGTGCCGAAATAATATTAGGGGTGCTACTCGCGCAATAGACTAGACTGATAAAGATGGGAGGAAACCGGGTTTTGATCCCTGTCAGTATAGCTGGAAGTTATTAACTGACCACATGGTTTAAGGCGCTACTCTCACAATAAACTAGACTGCTAAAGATGGGAGGAAACAGGGTTTTTGATCCCTGTCAGTATAGCTGGAAGTTATTAGAACCGAGTAACTTGTCACGGAATAAAACCCCCGACCTTCTCGTAATTAACTAATCCTGTAATAAAAATAAGTGCAGAAATCATATTAGGTGTTAAAGGACAAGGGCCCCCTCGCTTGAATGTACCTTCAGATGCGTGGAGGGATTCCAGCTCCAAACTTCCTTCACTGGCAAACTGTATTAGATGAGCTTGACGTTTAGTCAGCATACCCATCTGTTCGGGAATAAATTTATCAAATAGGGTCTATGCTATTAACCAGCTATGTCATACATTTTTTGGATGATAATAGTGGCATTTTCAGACGTACAGGGAATCGACGCCTGGACACATGGCTCTGTGGACAGACATGCTAATGCATCACAGACAGGTGATTCCTTAGCCGTCTTAACCATTGATGCTAGCCACTCGACATAGATTAAAACACAGCTCTAGCAACAGTCAAATAGGAGTCTCAAACCTCCCTTCACACCGAGAGAGAGAGAGATAGTTATACATTCTTTTAGAAGCATGCAACAAAATTGTCAGGGGGATAAGCGCACCCGATAATATGGCGCGCTTTTACCATTTGAAATATGGTCAAGAGTATATTTATAAACAACTCCCGCTAAGGTTTGTTGCAAACGCCTAAATTTCCTCCATGAGAGAATTGACCGCAGCTTAACTCGAGAAGAGAGAAAGAGTTTTACCCATTTAAGATACAATCTCTACCACCTGTACTAAGTAAGAATGTCACTCTACTTATTTAAAAGTATTACCTCAACAGTGCTGATATATTCTCAGGAATCTAGCAATCCTGAAGATAGGAATCTTGCACTGGCTTGTAGATATTAGATGTGGAATTTAATGTACACGCATTTGTATGAAAAGGAAAGTAGTAAACTGCTCAAACTTGAAACAGTTTTTTTAAAATCATTGAACCGTAATAAGTCACTGGCTGTTCTATATATGGGGAAGGTATAAGGGAATACATATTATCAGAGATCCAGAACTCCACTTAACGAACACTTCTAAATAATTGTATACAGTCTAAATGAGCTTAGTATATATATTACTTAACTTTAACTTTGCATATATGGTCTAACTCCGCCTCTTACCACCTCTATTGTACTAAAATAAATGTAACATTAATATATTAAATACCTGGTGATAGTATGGCAATTTCACTACCACATAGCGTATAGCCCGTACGGGTAGTAAGAAGCGGTGCTAAATATTATTATTACTAATTGGTGACCTGTCGGTCCAAGGGTAAGGTGTCAGACTTTTATGCAGGCAGCCGGGGTTCAATCCTCGGTCCCGGCATAGATTTATCTGATTACCAAACCCTTCCTTCCCCTCTGACAAGACATCTTGCGAATGTGGCGAGGAATGCCAGGCCTCCACCGTGGTTCGGATTCCACGTTAAACTGTAGGTCCTCCATTTTATCTCACAATAACCCTACCATTACACATTAGCGTAAGTGCGTATAACGGGTAGTAAGACGCGGTGCTAATAATATTACTAATTAATTTTAAATATATCTTAGCTGTACGACAAAACTTTTTTTTTTAATGGGGGGAGCTTTTCGATTGGGCTATTAATATTATATTTTATCTGGTGGGGAAACAACTCGTATATATAAGGGTAAAGTGTCAGACTTCTATGCTGGCAGCCGGAGTTCAATCCTCGGTCCCGGTAAAGATTTATCTGATTACCAAACCCTTCCTTCACCTCTGACAAGACATCTTGTGAATTTGGCGGGGAATGCCGGGCCTCCACCGTGGTTTGGATTCCACGTTAAACTGTAGGTCCTCCATTTCTTCTCAAAATAACCCTACCATTACTCATTAGCGTAAGTGCGTATAACCCGAACGGGTAGTAAGACGCGGTGCTAATAATATTACTAATTAATTTGAAATATATCTTATCTGTACGACAAAACTGTTTTTTTAAATGGGGGGAGCTGTTCTATTTGGCAATTATTATTTTATTTGTTCTGGTGGGAAAACAACACTTATAGCTAGCTATCTAGCAGGTGATTAATTTTTAAATTCGATATTTTACAAAAATTTCTTAACTATTTGATTCCAAATGATGTTCTTGGTATCGCTGGAACTATTTTACATTATCTATAATAGAGTTTATTTATTTACCTAAAATAAAATAATTTAAGCGTAGTTTACTTGCAACAATATATAGAAAGTTTTTGGAAGTGAGCCTGCATTTGCATAAAGGGAGAGTGGAAAACACATCTAGTTTAGGTAGCTGCGAGTCCTAGAAATCCTGTACGAGCGATGTTAGTGTCGCGAGGGTATTTGTTAAACAAATGTGCATTTTTTTAAATTCCAATTGTATTGGGCCAATATTTAATACAATAAGTGCAGCTGAAAACTAATATTACAAAAGAATTGGTGAGACCTTCCGTATTTTTCCGATTATATTTTCGATGTGAAAGGGGATTTTGGTTCATATATATAGGGATGAGTTTCAAGCAACCCCCCCTGCCTTCTTCTTCGTCAAGTGGATTAAAAAAGTTACGGAGCGCCTGATTAATCAAGACAATGGAAAATTCAACATATCATCCACACAAGGTATTTCAATTCTCTTCTGTTACTTGGCTTAAAAAGTATTTGATTTTTAATTTTAAATTGTAAGTGTATTTGCAAGGGTTTAATTTGTGACTGTTCTAAAAGCTATCTCTTGTTTAATCTATTCATGATTCATGTTTGAGTCAAAATTTTGGTCTAATCGGCTATCGGACATTATAGGGCTGATTCAACTATTTAATTTTATGTTGGCTGTTTATGTGCTAGGGTTAAATTTGCATCTGCTCTAAATGACTCCTTTTTAAGAAAACTCCGCCTATAATGGCTAGTTCCTTAATCTATGCATAACCCATGTTTGAGATAACCGTTTATCCGACATTATCTGTTTGATTAATGTGTTAGATTAGAAGAGTTTGATTTAAATGCGTATTCGCTAGTATATTATGGTACCGAGTGCCGCTATATGTTTAAAGTGTTAGGTTAGCGATGCGTAAGTGGATATAATCAGGATTGCTAGTAGGACGGCTTGCTAATAATAACACATCTTATTATTTGTAAATAACCCCCAACCCACCCTCCGCAGCAATTAGTCAACCATGACGCTATCAGTGAACCACAAGCAAGCTATTGGACCCTCCACAAAACACACCGCCCCGATCCTACTATAAGGAACCAATCCAATTGACTTGTGTGTGTGTCGTCAGGCCACAGCCAAGGGGGGTGATTCCATAGTGTTGATAATAATCGACTGCCCTAAGCCTTAGGTTTTTAAAATGTGGGTCCACGCTCCCTTCCAGATAAAGCATTTAGGGATATGCGTGCCTAAAATACGAACTTCTTGTTTAATTTCTTGCCTGCACTTTAAATATATATATATATATATATTCATGAACGTTACTTATTTTTTTCTCTATAAGGAGTCTTTGGTTTGATGAAAAAACCACTAACTATTATGTGTACCTAAAATCCAAACTTTCTTATTGTATATATTTATAATAGCTGTCTGCTATAGATTAACACGAAGAAACTTTCTCACTCGTTAATGAATAAACAGGTTATAAGTTATTTAAATATAAATGGTACAGTGCACCGCCAAGTAAAACCTAACTTAATTGTTTAGAGGGGTCCTGGTGGAGTACCGACGGGCTAACGACGGTGCAACAGGCCGCCGAAATAGCCCAGAGTAAGGAAAATTTGAAGCTGGTGGATAACCTCGTGGCGGCTATGGTCGCCTATCTGGCCGACGTCGTCCGCCGGAAGCGTTCAAGGGAGCAGCTGCCGCCAGGCACTGATGTTCCCCGCTCTACCCGAATCACAGAGGCACCCTTGAACATGCACGACCTGGACACCCATGACATGGAAGCGCTTCCTCCACAACTTCCTCCAGCTTCCCCAGATGGCTCCCTGCAGGACACGCAGAACTTAAGGGGGCCTCTGGACGCTCTGCCTCAACCTTCGGAGGTATGGATAGGTCGTGTTGACATGAGGAGTGCCGTCTATCTGGCCGACGTTGTCCGCCGGCCGCTATCAGGGGAGCAGCTGCCTCCATGCACTGATGTTCCCCGCTCTACCCGAATCCCAGGGGCACCCTTGAACATGCACGACCTGGACACCCGGGACATGGAAGCGCTTCCTCCACAACTTCCTCCAGACGGCTCCCTGCAGTACATGCAGAGCTTAAGGGGACCTATGGACGCACTACCTCAAGAGGCTCCAGGTACCTCGGGGACAGTCAATACTAATTTTCGTGTTGAATCTTCGGGGGTTCGGATAGGCCGCACTATTTCAAGATCCTCAACAATAGACTTAACAACCCCTTCGCCATGTTCTGATTGAGAGATAGATATAGACTCTGTGATGCGTAAAATGCTGCCGCATTATTTTGACTTAAATATATATAACGAGTAAACGGTGCACTATTTTTTTCAAAAAACTGTTTTAAATTTTTTAATTTTAATAGCCATATTAATATAAAGTGAAACAATGTGATAAATTATTATTTTGAAGATTTAAATATATTAGAACAAGTTAATTTAATGTTTATATTTACAAAGTGTTTATTGTGAGGAGCGCAATGCGACCTATCCGAACCACTATTTCACGATCCTCAACAATAGACATAGCAACCCCTTTGTCATGTGCTGATTCAGAGATAGATATAGACATAGTGATGCGTAAAATGCTGCCGCATTATTTCGACTTAAATATATATAACGGGTAAACAGTGCCCTATTTTTTTCAAAAAACTGTTTTAAATTCTTTATTTTAATAGCCATGTAAATATAAAGTGAAACAATGTGATACGTTATTTTTAAGCTTAAATATATTAGAACAATTTGGTTTAGAGTTTATATTTGCAAAGTTTTTATCGGAATCAACAATGTGTAGCGTTTTTTAATGAGATATTTTACAAAGTGTTCTAGAGATTTTGCTAATTTACACATAATTTATTAAATCAAATTGATTTAAAGTTCATATTTACAAAGTGTTTATTGGGTTCAACAAAATGCTGTTTTTTTTAAATCAGATATTTTACAACCTGTTCTAGAGATTTTGCTAACTTATGCATATTTTATTAGATCAAGTTGATTTAAAGTTTATATTTGCAAAGTGTTTATCGGGATCAATAAAATGTAGTGTTTTTTAATGAGATATTTTACAAAGTGTTCTAGAGATTTTGCTAATTTACACAAAAATTTATTACATCAATTTGATTTAAAGTTCATATTTACAAAGTGATTATTGGGTTCAACAAAATGCTGTTTTTTTTTAAATCAGATATTTTACAACCTGTTCTAGAGATTTTGCTAACTTACGCATAGTTTTTTAGATCAAGTTGATTTAAAGTTTATATTTGCAAAGTTTTTATCGGGTTCAACAAAATGTAGTGTATTTTAAAATGAGATATTTTAAAAAGTGTTCTAGAGATTTTGATAATTTACACATAATTTATTAGATCAATTTGATTTAAAGTTCATATATACAAAGTGTTTAATGGGATCAACAAAATGCCTTGTTTTTATAAAAAAAAAATTAGATATCTGTGAATAAATATTATAAAACTGCTATGTTTGTATTTTAATGGATATAACCCTCTCTCTCCCTCTCTCGCCTATCCTAGAAGCGAGTCTCAAACATTATGGATAAGTTGAGACATTCAGTTCTCTTTGGTAGGAAATCTAAAGTAACGATAATGTTGCCATCTCCAGCATATTCTAGGGAAGTTTCTGTAAAAGTACTTAGGCGGTGGCACTGTCTGTATGATTGGCTAGAGTTTGAACACCAAAGCTGTTTATTTTGAAACAATGAAATGACAAGGAAGTGAACCCCATGCATTAGAGTGGAGAGTTAGACAGGGAAGCACCTTACGGGAATCCTCTCTCCCAGTAAAACATCATGACATGGGGGTAATATAGGGTTTGGAACCCCTGACGTGTGTATCTAGCACCAAAAATTAGTGTAAGACCGTCTCTTTACTTCAATTGGTGAACTAGTTATGCACAAAGCCCATTCCCCCTTAAACCAGTATTTTAAGCCAAGCAAGGAATCAAACACGGTACTCTTAGCACAGTAGGTAGACACGCTCCCGACTTATATAAGGAATCAGACCCAAATATTCTGAAACTATTTATTATATAAACCCACATCTTATAATTTAACTTAAACCTGAACAGGTACAACACCCAGCCTCCGGGCATTTAATTCATTACTGTGAATGAGGGAAACCCACATTTCAACAATGATTAATGTTTCGGTCATGTCGGGAATTTGAACCAGGGCCTTTAACTAAGGTGTCAGAATATTTTATACATACTTTTATGAGTTTTGTACACATGTTTCCAAATTCATTGATCAGAATAATCTCTTATGGAGTCCAGTATACAAAAAAAAACTGAGTAACTCAGTATTCAAAGCTAATGACTCTTGGATGCATACATAATTTACTTGTTTATATTTTTAGTTTCGAGGTAGTTTGTATATAAATAATAAAAAACATCAATCATTGGTAATAGTTATATTATTGATACTCTCAAAATGATGGTATGAGTATTGCCATATTCAGGATTTTTTTTATAGAGGGGTGTCAAAACTTTAAAAGTTTTTGGTTTATACATTGAGTCTCACCACCCATTCGTAAGGAAGTAGAATTTAGAAAATATACCAGAATTTGCTTAAGAGAGTGGGAATAACTTTAGTAAAAACTGTCTCAACACACTCGACTTTGATTCTGACACCAAAACTTTTGACCTTGCAACACGTCTTTCCGAAAATAAGTGTGGGGACTATTAGAGGGAGTAAGACAAATCAAAATAGAATTTTTTTGATACAATTAAATTTAATGCATTCTCCTAATAATTATCAAAAAGTATAGATTTTATTGTTAATTTCTTTGAAAAAATAAAACAGATCATCTTAAAATATTGACTGTGGCAAAAAAAGAGCTATTTATACAAATTGACGAAGGAAAAGGTGACTGAAGTATCTGAATAGAACTTGAATATTAACAAACATTATTTAATAAAGAGTATTTAGATTTTCAAAAATAAGTTTTTGTATTTTCAGAAACAATTTTTACAGTGGAAAGTATAAATTGTTTTTCAAAAAAATAAACTCCTTAATAGTTTATAACTCACAAACAAACAAATATATTTTTGTTTCATTATCATAACAAACAATAGTCACAACTCTTTATTAGAAGAAATAATGTATTTTGTTGCGCTATTTTTTTTATTGACAATCACCAATTGATTAATTTAAAACAACAAGCAGCAATATTATTTAGGTATTTTACCAATATATCTACCATATAGAAAATGAGTAGAGGCTGTCTCCAAAATAATTCATTACACGTTGAGAGGCACTAGAGCGTTTATTGACAATGTCTCCACAGTTTTTACCCGGAAATCTTACTCTTCCAACAAACTCAAGCACAATAACATTAGGTTCACTGGGCGTCTCTTCCGATAGCACAACGTTATAACTTTTGTTTTTCTCGAGTTCGTTTAAGCACTTGACACGATTATATTCCTCAGGTCTAGCGCACTGAATAATACCTCCTCGTCCCAACATACATCCTGGTGCGCCACATTTGGACGTGTTTGATGACATTGATGTTTGTGGCGAATAAGATTGGAGAGCTTTGCATAGGATCCGAAGCATTTAAATGGCATAATGTCAATTGGAGATGCAGCAAAAGAAATAAACATTCGCTCTACTCACAAACTCTAACAGTTTTTTCAAAATGTCACCGCTAGCTCCGATGATGGTAGCAGAGTACGTCTAGTTTATTAATTCACTTTTAAACATCACACTTTGTCCTCCTAGATATATCATACAGCGTGCTTTAGATTTAAAGCGCTTACAATCCAAATAATATACTGACTTTGGAAGTAAAACGTTACCGAAACTACCCAGACCGAGTATTAAGTCGGCGGGCGTTTCACCTATAATTTTAACATTTGAATAATTTTTGTAAAATGTTAAATCCTTGAGATTCACGGGTTATTCGGACTTTACCTCCTCCTCCGGTGGTGGTGGGTGCTCAGATGACTCTGCTGACTGGTAGACAGCCGACTCTGACGGCGGGTACGCCGATGTATCTGACGCCTCTGACGGTGGTCAGGCAGGCGACTGGTAGACAGACGACTCTAGTGGGGGGTACTCGGGTTACTCTGGGGGCGGGTACGCTTATGTCTCTGGTGGCGTCGTGAAGGAAGGTGGCAGGGGGTGCGGAGCTCGGAAGGGCAGCGGTGGCGGCCGTGGCAATACAGACACAACGCCCCCCTTGCGGAAATTATACACGGCGCACGTAATATCACACATGTACGTTTCCTCGATTCTCTCGTAGGGGAGTACTTCCATCGCTCTTGTCGTGTGACAGGCAGCGTCGCAAAATTCTATGTAGCCTCGCTCCTCTACTTTGTAAATTACCTGTTTATAACACACCGCCATGCTGTGAACATTCTCCACCGTCATATAGGCGCGCCCCTCAATCGTATGACCCACAAACATTAAATTAATATAGCCGGATCTAAGCATGTTGAGCGTACGTTTTTTATTAACCGTTCCACTGCCCGATGTTGTTGTTAACTGCCGCATCTCTTAAACGCGTTCAAAGTTCACAATGGTAGGTGATCCGGGTTTTACTCCGGCGCAAGTAAATACTAGTTTTTCTTTATTTAACTCACACACGTCTTCATCTGTTAGAGTACCAAAACGACAAGGTAAAAATTCTCAAAACTCGCCATCTAGATATGCTATTAAGCGTCTCCCGAACTTTGTATTGACAGCTTTTAATTTATCCAGCGAGTACTTTTGATCTACGGTTGGATCACACAATTTTACGGTCTGCACGGCGTCGACAATATTTACCAGCTGCTGTAACTTGTCCATATTGAGGAGCTCTACAAACGCTTATAAATAGCCAACCAAGGGGGGGGCCTATTTATACACTCCCTCCCTCGATCGACGTCATGAGAAGAACCGGGTCACGATCTATGCTTGTCTCGACTTGTCTGCCCACCAACCTGGCGCCAGGGAAAACCCCGTTGCCCAGGTCAATGACCTCTATATCTACTCTTGCCTTGTTAGCGCCTGGGAAAACCCCGTTGCTCCAGGTTGATGACCATTCTTGTCTCAACTTGTCTTGTCTGCCCCGTAAATCTGGCGCCAGGGTTGCGACATAACACACGATCTATTCTTGTCTTCTCGACCCGGTAGACGGGCGCCAGGGTTGCGATGAAGGAGGGGGTCTCAAGGCAGGTGAACCGATTACCACACTCTACCGCCGATCGCCATAGCGAGAGACTCATGCTGCTTGTTCCAGGACAGATGTGACAGAAGGGCCAATGTTCATTATATCCTCGACAGCCATAGTGAAAGGTTGGTGCCTCTGTCTCATGCTCCCCCGAATAAACTACAACGCCCTAAAACTCCAACACCTCTATCCTACCAATTAATTAATTAGCATAAATCAATTCATAATTAAAAGGCCGTCAGGAGAGGTTCATTCCGACAGGGCCATGTGACGGAGGAACCAATGTTCATTCAGCATAAGACAGCGCTAGCTAGAGGTTCTAAGCGATGAATAAAAACTCCAACACCTCTATCCGACCAATTAATTAATTAACAATAATTAATTACCAATCATTAATAATTATTCAGCAAGAACCAACATGTCAGAGTTGGGGGCTTGAGGGGTGGGGCAGGGGGCAGGAGGAGGGAGAAAGTAGTTCAGTGGGTGGGGGAAGGAGGACGAGAGGGGAGGGGGAAAACCAACAGCCAATCAGAGAGCGAGGAGGCGTGGTCACGTGACCAATTTCAACCAATCAGCGATGGGGTCAAGTTGAGGTGGTAGGTCAATCCAGCTACTGGCAACTAACCAAATCCTTAAAAGAATTGATCTCACATTTTAATACTTAGTGTTGGAACAAATAGAAGAATTCTTCCAATAAAAGAAATATTAGGCTCTAGAAGAACTCTGAAAAAAATCCAACAAAATATCATGTACGCCTACACATTTGTGTGATAACAATCAATGTAGATAAAACTTTGGGCCACTTAGCTGTCTGTGTGAGTTATTTCTAAACTTAAATATCTTTTTCTTGCTATCTCATCATTTAAAACCCTGGAGTATAAAATAGAGCAGTTATTTAAAATATGTTATTTTGTGAGACAGACACTTTTGACCAACTATCCAACACTTTATTTAACATTAAAACCAAGAGAAAATACTTAAATTATCCATAGATTTAAGTGCCGAAGGAGTTATTGGGTTGCGCATTTTGGATTTTTATTATTTTTATCCCACAATATATTGTGAGTTTGATGTCTTGGGTGGAAGAGGACGCGAGAAAAGTCCAATATATTTGGAGGTTTTAATCAAAATATATCAAATAATTATACAATAGAAGCGTAGAGATTAATTTTCTTCACACAGTGATACCAACAGTTCTTAAATATCTCTCAAGGCTCTCCTGGAATTTAATGAAAACCTTTTATTTGTATTTAAATGTTTCTCATCTATTGAAACACTGTTCATGACATATATTCAAAAGCAGTTGTTTTTTATAGCTTCTTTAAATATGCCTATCCTTACACTAACATTTTATGACAACTGCCATGGATATCTTAAAAACCAAACCAAACATCAATCTGAACTTGTGATAGAAATGACTAAGCAAATCAATATTTTAAATATGTTTCCTTTATTTGTAGCTCTCTTATACCACTATATAACTTAATTAACTCTGTGTCTAGAGGACTCATTCAAATTGAGCATCTGGATAAAATTAACCTAATAAATTGGTCCTTATAGAAATTAATTTCAAGTTTAAAAAAAATCCTTTATTGTGAACCATCAACTTCAGTTTTAATGAACCTAATAACTGAAATGTTCAAGGAAAAATGTTCTTCTAAGATTGTAACTCTTTGAAAACAAACCTATATTGGAATTAGAATTTTAGGCATGAAAAACTGTTTTTATACCAAAGTTCATATTTTGGTAGCACATAGAGAAACTGAAATTATGAATTGGGATGAAATGTTGAGTGCCGACAGCCAATACGCCCCACCTTCCGTTTTTAAGTTTATACTGCGTTTGTAGCAAGGAAAGACTGACATGTTACTTCGCTGCATGCTATACATTTGACGATAAATAGATAAGTATGAAGATTTTTAAACTTTATAATTTAGATTTGGAAAATAAGGGTGAAATGAGGCAAGAATCTTAAAAACTGATTTAAAAAATTAGGTGTTTATTAAAATTGGAATATTTCAATCACGAATCAACAAAGACCTGCACATACAATCATAAGATATAGAATATCTTAAATTTGAAAAATGGATATTAGAAAAAAAGAGCTATAAATTTCATAATTAAAGAAAAATTCACTTTCAATGAAAATTAAAATCATGCAGGTAATTTCAGGGCCCAATTTGTATCTTTAAAGTATCATTATCTCATTTATCTCCTTTATTAAACTTTGATTTTCTTTTTTCCAATTTAAAAAAATATATATATATATAATTTCTCATATATTATCATCGCTCCTATGAAGATATGAACTTTTCTATTGATTGCATTTGTTTGTGAACTTAGTATATACATAGAGAGAGAGAGAGCAATTAGATGTATAACATCCTAATTGGCTATATTTTGGACATGAGTTATTATAAAACTTCTAAACATAATAGAAATCTATAATTGGGAATTCAAATGGAATATAAGATAATTTTCTCTAGATATTTTTTAGGTAATCTGATGGATTTAAAACATCAGATTGATTCAGGCCAGAAACGTTGGGAATGAATATTATATTTTCTAAACGGTAAACTGTTATTATGTAACATATGTTTGAATCACCTCTTTAACAATCGTATATGCTATGTCATTCTTATTTCTTTTCTACTCGTACCAACTGGCAAGAGTTAAAAGTATTGTATATATAGTGGTTATAATTTTATCATCAAAGAAATGTCAGCTCTAAAAATAAATTCAGATTTTATCTATAATTTGACATTATTTATTAGCTAGCCCACTTTTAATTTTTGTATCACTATCTAAACCAATTAATAATTCATATTTAAGTATAATTGAGGATTCGGTGACTTTTTATTGGTGCTAGTTTTAAATCTTAAAAATAACAACGCTTCTTTATAGTTTATTCATGTGAAGCACGGATAAACTAGCTATTTATTAATAAAGGCCAAGTTAAAAAGGAATTTCTTTCTTTTTTTTTATTCAAACAATGAATTTATTTTTAAATCTCTAAAAAAATTTATCCAATAGCTATTTTCGAAAGCCAAAATTAAATAATAAAATAATTTAAAATATTTACTGCTAGGTTCAATTTAGCTGAACTTAAGTAGGATGAATTTACATAATCAGGTGAGCCGGTCTCAGGCCTAAATAAAGCAGGAGTACCACCGATGGCTTACTAGCCCATCGTGTAAAAACAAAACATTTTAAAACCACATAAGTAGCCTCAGAAATAACGTAATTATGATGGTCAATGTGAAAGATGTGTCTTGCACTGGTTTGGGCATGTTGAGAGGATGAGTGCGGACTGAGTGACGAGGCAAATATATGAAGATAGAATGTATGGATCATAAGGTAGGTGTAGACAATGCAAGATTTGACTAAATGTGTGAAAAAGAGTAAAATTAAGAGTTATAAGAATTAACGATCATTTGTGACTCGATGATTGGATGCTTTGAAGCGAAAGGGGTTTGCAAGAATAGTGAAGTGCGGAGAAAGTTAGTGAAGATGGATTAAGTAAGGAGTTATTGTTTTATTGATTTAAGCAAAGTTTTTGCCTACCCCGTAAGAGAATGGCGTGATTAGGTAAGTACGTAATGTTAACAACAGCATCCGATTTAAAGGATTTCGGAGTGAAACATGGAACATTCAAAGCTATTACCAACCAGGAGCTACAATGATTGCAATATCAGAAGTCTAGAAATATAAGCTTGATTTAGTAGCCTTGCAGAAATAATATGAATTGTAGACGTTATTTTCTATAGAGATTGCACTGAGACAAAGGAGAGTAGCTAGTATGACGTGTCACCCCACTGCTATGATAAGTTGAAGCTAGTCACGTGACCACGCCTCTCGCTCTCCTTCCCTCTCATGCTGACCCTTTTCCTGTGTTCCAAACTTGTTTATTCTTGTCCAAAATGGTTTTATATATGTGCTCATTGGTTTTTTTGTTAACTCGTTGGTTATTATGTATGATCATTGCATTTTTACTTCTGATCATTAGTTATTTATGTATACCCTTTGCTTTTTTATTTGTGATCAAAGGGTTTTTTATTAATTGATTTTTATGTATGGGTAGGATTAGGATGGGACGTTGGAGTTTTTTATTGGCATGAGGTCCACAGCGTTGGACGGCATCGCTAGTGAGCATCCTCTTTGTCTGGGAGAAGAGCATAAAGTGTTAGCACTGAGTAGACGGCCGGGTGCAGAGCACGTAAGGGGCGCGGCATCACTAGCATTTTTTTTGGCTGGTCGCATAGAAATGAGTGTGACAGCCAAGCATATGCAAGTTGCGACACCCCCTTTCATTTCTCCTCACTACCCCCTCCTTATAGGTGTGTGCCGCAACTCCCTCTCCTGAACCCTATGTGGTAATGGGTTTTCCCGGTGCCGCAACCCCTTATGTGGTGATGGGTTTATTCCCGGTGACTTATACCTGGCAACAGTTTGGCGGGTCTACCCGACATGTTAGGACAAGAATAGATCGTGACCTTCAATAATGTCACAATGGGTTTTCCCTGATGACTGGCACCAGTTTGGTGTCTCAACAAGCTAGAAATAGATCGTGACCTTGAAACCGTGAGCTAGGTCATTAACTTTGGCAACCCTCCCCTTGGAAAAGGGTTTTTCTAGTGTAGTAGACCCCTCCCCCACCCTCTAAGAGGTAATGAGTATTCCTGATGACAGGAGCCAGTTTGGCGGGTTGACAAGACTAGTCGGGACACAACATTGTATGATGTCGCAATGGGGTTTATCTGATGACTGGCGCCAGTTTGGTGGCTCGACAATACAGGAATAGATCGTGACTTTAAAACCGTGAGCTAGGTCATTGACCCTGTTCATATTTGATGATATTTTGACAGCTATACATGTCGAGAATAGTATCTACGTGTAGGAGGGACAAAATGGTTTTACGTGAATAAAATACTATATTACAAAACATATATTTATTAAACATTAAATATTTTACAGACATATATAAAAGGTTTCACAGATATCATACATAATATTTAGTATACACTTTTATAGGAATGCCGAATATGTTCATTCATACGTTTTCTACAGTATATCTTAAATGCATTAGTAAAATTGTTTAATGTTTACAATCCAGCATGTAATAGTCCAAACCGACGACTTGACGTGTATAGTATGTAGAACTGATAAGGTCCAGGTTTCTGATGTACGTTTCAACCGTATTCGAGATCAATTGTATCCGATTATTCTGTTACAGTGTCGCATGCCTCCATGCCGAGTGTGTCGATCAAATCGTTGCACACGTATCTCTTCGGTTGATGGCGACGTCGATGAGGTCCCACACATCACAAATACGCGCCAAACTAGGTGCTAGATAAGCGACCCATTTGAGTCCGGCGACTTGTTTCTCACTGATGACGACAATATGGTCAACGCACATACGTCTCATAGAGATTTCATGATTAGTTAGACTGATCTTCTGAGGAGGTTACGAGTTGCTGAAAAACTTTGATATGACCGACTTGTATTTGCCCAGTTCTTGCCACTCCAAACGGTTTAACACCGCACAGTTCCCTCTACATTTTTTTAGCAGGACTGTACCCTTTTCTTATTATACCAAAGGGTACATTTCCCCGATACCCCGAATGCCGATGCGTCAGTGCCCAAAATGTTGGTTTTTACAATATTCTTTACCGTCCGGGG
>CABFOW010006536.1:14610-31265 GCA_902141385.1 Timema californicum | reverse complement strand
TCGTGATCTTAATAAAATCACACATTTGTAGCCGACAATTTCCGCACGTCCATCATAGACTCTGCCTTAAAATATGAGTGAAAAATGACTCTGAGCACAGGACGATTCCTGGACAGGTCAGTGGTAAGATCATTGGTGTACCAAGCCAAAAATCCTGGGTTTGATTCCCGTGTCTAGTTGTCATTTTTCAATTAACAGAATATAATTTATACTATGTATATCAAGTAAAAAAAAAAAATATTTTCAGCAAGATTATATATGGCCTACACAACTAATTTCTACTGTGTACATCAAGGGGAAAAAAATACATTATGCCATCATTGAGAATTATACACAAACTAATTTAGGGCCTATACTTAGTATATTAAGACAAAAAAAAAAGATATATCGTCAGCAAGTATTATATTGGGCATACAAAACTAATTTATACTATGTACAACAAGGAAAAAAATATGACGCTGTCAGTGAAAATAATATACATAATATTACATTTTCAGAGAGAATGAGACCTGCAATAAATTAGATAATCTTACAACACTATCCTAGTTTATGTGTGACAAAATAACTGCATTTTTCTTGCTGAAGCCTGTCTCTTGGCGAAAACGATGGCTTCTCGGTTTTGCTGCTTGCAATACAAAACAAGCGAAGGAACTTGTTAGTAAGCTGCTGCTTGTGAGTAGAACATTCCACCCAATCATACTTACCAACTCTTAATTGCTGAAGAAAGTTGATGGCCTACACCTTCTGTGTGTAAAATGTTTGGTAGTAATTCTATTAACACACCAGTCACTACACCAACACACCTACATAAAGCAGGGGATGGATGTTTCAACCACCCACCAACATCTTTGATCTAAATTATGGAGCAATGTTCTTTCACACAGCCAATAACCACCTCTTCTGGAAGGGAAGTAAGGTTAGACTCACAAAGATGACAATTCTTGCAAGGGCCGTCCGGCATTTTCTTTGCTATGTAACCAAGTATATAGGCTACGGACTGTCCATGAACAAGCGTTAGTTCTTCGGCCATTCTCTTTCTCTTTGAAATGGTAGGTATGCTGTCTGAGCTAACACTGGACACATAGGTACACTGAACATTATTTTGTCTAGCTTTACCTTTTTGTGTGTTACTTGGAGCAGCTCCTAAGAAATTATACAATTTTGACAACAGCTCACCATTATCCATTTTACAATTCTTACGTGAAGAACGAGAAGAACAAAAAACGTTCACTATCTAGGTTTTTAGTGCTGTCCTGAATTGGCCAGCTGTTTGTTGGGTTGTTGTTGTCCCCACCATGCTGTCGAATAACTGAGAATAGATTCTCTAGGCCATCCTGATTCAAGAAACGCAATTGAAGATGCTGAAATCCTTTTCTTTAAAGGTCAGACCAAAATAACTGTACAGCATGGATAGTGGTTAACCAGCCTTCTTGACATGGTGGTCGTAATACTTTTCCCGTTGTACAATTTACAAAAATTAAATTTGACAATCTTTTAAGAACACTTCCCCAAAAGTATAGATGACCAGTTGTTGGAGAAATCCAACATCTTAATGGTCTCATTAATTTACCTTTCTGTGAATTTCCATTCAAGCTATCAAACAAGTCATTCATGAAAAGAAGAAATTATGCTGTTGCAATGGCTTCAAATGGCATTTCTTGAGAATTAATTCAAATCTTCATACCTGCCCAACAGTGGCGGTTCGTAGCTAAAATTAGTGGGGGTGCTGCTCCAGACATTTTTTGGCCTTTGTTTTAAAATTGTGTATAAAAGGAAAAAAACATATATAAAAAGAAAATTTATTCAGGAACTTGATAAAATCTTAACAAAAAAAAAACAATTTTTTTACTTACTTTAACTTAAATTGTTACAGTTCAAGCTTGATCTATTCATTAAAAAATAAAAATCCATTATTTTTGTTTTAATTTGTGCAAAAAGTTCAATAATTTTCTCCTTGATCTCTGGATGACAATTGAGGAAATTTTTCTCCATTGAAAGTACTGCAAGCGCATTTAGTCTTTCTGTTAAATAAAAGAACCGAAAAAAAATAATCAAATAGAATGGCTAGAAGCATAATAATAATCTAATTCTAAACTCTTCTACACTTTATCATATTCAAGAATATGGTACACGGTTTTTAAGCACAACACACGCTGAGTAAAAAAAAAACTTCCACCATTGCGCCAGAGCCAGTACTGCGAGAGCAACAGTGCTCTCGCTACCTGGCAGTCCCGCCTTCCTTCCCACCCCCTCCTATGTGTGCATGCACACAACAGTCAAACACCATGTCGCTGGCACTGTGAAGCGCACAGTTCCATACAAAGATTTTTGTATCTTTTCCATAAACTGGGGGATGGGTACTGAAGTACTGACATTAAGCTTAAGGAATATATATATATATATATATTATTGTACTACAAAAATAAATAAAGAATTAAAGAAAAAAGGATTCATTATATTAAATGTTATCGATAATATCAAGTGGAAATAAGGGGTTATACAGTTCCGCAGTGCCTATACATGAGCCGCCACTGCTGCCCAACAAGAATGACTGAATATTTGAGCAGCCAGACAAACCCTCATCTTATCTTTTCCTGTGGTATTCACGTGCAGATAAGTCAAATTCTTTATTAAATGAAATAAATAAGTACTATTCAACTTTGTTAATGTTTCCAGGTGTTCCCATTTAGCTTGACCATCAAGTGTAATTACATCATATATATTTTAATTATTCCGCATACTTTTTAAAAGATGTAGAACATCAAATATTGTAACAATAACTTTTCCGTCCAGCAAAAAAGCAAAATTATCATTAGATTTTTTTGATGGATTCTCATGAACCAGGGCTGTTACTGCTCCTCTATTGGTAGGGCCCTGGTCACAGACAATTGCCTTTACATAAATCCCTTCAAACGAGAGTGCACGAATAATTTCTATGATAAGTTTCGTCAGTATAAGAGTTGGTATTGTGGCATGACTCAAGTAGTAGGCCACAGGCTGTTTCCACTTTGAATGAAGTCCACGAATCATGAACACAAGTGCATGATCTGCCTGTCTGGGTGTTTTACCAAGTGAGCCAAAGTCCTCAAAACCATCAACATTGTCAGCAGACTCATTGTAATAGACTCCAGTTCGAAGAGACATTTCATCAAAATACTGAGCACAGTAATTGTCTGATGGTTCATTTTTTTTAATATCTTGGCCAAGGTGCTGGATTATACAGTTATTTATATCTACGGTAAAGGGAACACAGTTCAACAAATTAGTTAAAGTACTCCTGCAGGGGAGCGCAATAAGGTCACTCAAAACGTTGTATGCTTTTGGACTTTTTCTATAAAACGCCAAAGCAAACAACTTTTCTCGCCTTGTCCATCATCGGGTTTTAAGTTTCCCGGAGTGGTTACGTGCATCTCCACATGTCAATGCAGCTGATGCTGGTGAAACATCGTAATCTAGATTTTTTTTTAGGACTACCACATTTTTGAAGTTTGGAAATTTCCTTCAATTTACCACGGATTTCAGCGACTCGTCTCTTAAGGTGCCTGTAATTATATTTGCATTGGAGGGTTAACTTAAGTATCCTCTGCTTCCGAGGGATAATTTCATCTCTGCTTAGTTCCAACTCCTGCAATAGCCGCCGTCTTGACTTCTTTTGTTTATCTATCAGCCCAGAACAAAAAAATTGAAAACTAGGAGAGTTAATTGATCCACTTAATAAAGGGGTGCCAACAATTTCTTGACTATTCAAATCTACAGAAAGTTGCTTATCAATGATCAGCCAAAATCAATGAAAATTGAAAATAATCTACCGGTGATGTTGATAAATTTCCTGAGATGGATTGTATTGGTTTGCTTAGGTCTGCATGTTGAACCTTGGAAATCTGTTCTTCTGGATCTGGAATAAATGACCTGCCAAAGTTCTGCGGCATCGCAGGAAGGAGAAGGGAAGGAACCGCAGAGTGAATCAGCTTATTCTTGTGTATATTCATGAATTGGTCTTCTGTGAAGTGATTAGCGCAGATACAATACTCTATAAAATAATAACATAGGCCTATTATTTGAACTGATAGAACTAGGTTTGAGTGTTTTTATTTATGAGAGTATTTAGAGTGCACTTTATTAGTAGGCTAGTTTTTGATTAATTTTTTATAAATGATTTACTGTACACTAAAACACATTCAAGATCCAGTCATCTGACCAATAATTTACCAACTATAAGCTTTCGAACATTGTAGAAATTAAACCTCACATGCCTCTTGCATAACGCAGATGACCTACCAGAATAGTGAACTTAAATATGATTGTACACTAGATGTGGCATGATCTAGAAAACATGTTTTGACATAAATTGACATGTAGGTATCCCATTTACAAAATTGCCAGTGTATAAAACACATGGTTTTGTATGTGATAAACAATAAGCCTAGTAATTTGTTGAAATATGTGATATGGTTTTTCCTTTCATGATTATAGGCCGTGAATGTATTTCACTTTTAAAAATGTTATCAAAGCTAAAAAACATAATTGAACAAAACAAGAGGAATTTATAGTTACTGGTGGCCTACTGATTTATTATTTTAGTACATCATGTTAGAGATAAAATAATACCCATTATTTTCCTAATATGTACGTAGGCTATATTTTTAAAAGGAGAGACGATTGTTTCAATGAAAATTACACCTACCTAATAGCTGCTGTTTCAATGTTAGGTTTTGTTAAGGTTTAAATAAAACCTTATCTTAGAATTCAAGTTTCACTATCTCAAAGGTGTAGAGGTTAGGGAATAATAGTAGTAGGTAATGAATGATAAACGGTATCTTTCTCCTTGCTTCAAATCTAGCTAGGCCATGTAAATTGAATAGGGTCGCAATACTGCTCTAAACCTCAAGTTAAATAGATATATTAATTTTATTTTGTTTACAACCGGGATAGATACTTTTATAGGCCTAAATTATATTTTAATGCAAGCCTAACAAATATAAAGTATATTTTATTGGTGATAGTGTATTCCTATCAGCTGTTTTAATTATTTACACTTAAATTATTAACACCACGATTTACCAACTGTTTGGGTTATACACTTATGTACTAATTACACTAATGGTTAAGAAATTAAGAAGGTTTTAATTTAGAGGAAGTGCACCCATATTTGTGTGGAAGAGTAGAAAACCACTTAAGGAAAACTACCCTGGGTGCATATGACCAGAATCGAGCCTTGATCTCCCTGCCTTTGGCAGTCTAGTTAAACACAAAAGTAGTGTGTTTATACCATGCGCCCACTGAAGGGGGTAGTTTCACTTAAAATAATTTGTAAAGTTAAAGTGAGATATAATTATGTAAAGGCCAAACAAGTATAATACATTATTTAGAAACAAGGCTATTTATTGAAATTGGCCAACCCATCCTAATCTATTTGTTTAAACCGGTGAATACGACCATTTTAGCTTTAATGTTTCACAAATTGGCCAACACATCCTTATCTATTTGTTTATACCAATGAGTAGCTTTAATGTTTTACTGTTGTCTTTGAATCCATGAAACATCCTAAGTAAATAAACTTTAATTTTGTAGATAATCTTATTCTTATATTAAGTTACCTGCTTTCATCTGAAAAAAGATAACTTTTTCTTTTGGCCAACCTTTGTTGGGACACCCTGGAACTCAGCAATTTCTGAATTCTGAAATATATAAGTGAAAAAATATAAGATATTTTAAAATATTTCAGAATAACAGATGACAGAAGAATTCCACAACCAGAAGAATTATTCAAAAATACATTTCTCTTAAAAAAAAAGAGCGTGAGAATCAGTGCTAAAAACAGCTAAATCTGACACACACTACAGATATATTAAAAAGAAAAATAATTTTAAAATGAATATTTATTGATACATAATAATTTTAACCATTATAATACCTTAAATATAGTTAAATACATTTTTTGCATTACCAAATTCAGTTAACTGTTGTTTATTTATATATTATTAAAGTATGAAAATATGAAAAGTTGGCTACCTTTAAAACATATTTGCTAGTAGTGTAACCTATCGGCCGGGTTTATGAAGTAACAAATATTTTGTATGTCGTTTATGAGAGGATGGAAGTCTCCATTGTGGTTAGCACCCCTGATGTATTGTTAAACCAGAACAAGTAGCACCCAAGTGGCTGTGTCCCTAACTAAATCCTACAAATGTAAGCCATTGATCTCTATAATTTAACTGAATGTACGGTACGGTACATCCGCGGCTAAAATTTTTGAGCTGTCGTCTGCACACCATTGTGTAAGAGAGAAAAATCTTTCTGGTATCTCTTTCTCGCTTACACACATACATGGCATTGTGGCATTTCGACATAATTCGATAGTTTTTATGAACATAATGTGAGATATATGATTGTATGATCAGTTAAACGAAATAAATGGGTTAGTAAAAGGTTTGAAGAGCATAACTATGTTCAGAATTAAGCAAACGAAAAACTCGAGCGTCACGCTTTGGTTATTTTAAAGGGATGTGTTAATGTCTATCCAGTATAGTATAGAGATAATTTCTGTACACTTATTTATGCGTTATTTATATTTATGTTTATGTTCATTGACCCAAATGAAACGAGGCTCCTTATTGGTCAAAAGTCTATTGCAATTTCAAACTGCCATTACCATTGGTCACTTTAAAAAAACGCCGTGGCAACAGCTATTTACTATGCCCATTGGCGAATTAGTATCTGTTTTCATGGTTGACCTGGTATGGATGTTAGTTAACGAAATGTTTATGACCAAGACGATACCAGAACTCGGTTTGGTAACGCTTTCCTTGACCAGACTAAACAAAGAGTATACCCTGGCAAAAACTCATGACACGCCACTGTCTAAATATCAAGCTTGAACGAAATCCACTATTTCGGTTGTAAGCCCAAATAAAGAGAGACAGGCAATTAAAATTTCTATTTTAATACATAATTATAATTTCCAAACATTTCACTAAATTTTATAATATAGTTAGTTCTCTTCCCCGATATTTAGAATTTTGTTAAGTGCTTTCCAAATTTATTTGATTATTAAATATAATTTTGTATCTTGATTAATTATTCTGTCTGTCATCACGCAAAGAAGGTAATCGAGAGTGAGCAGAAAAGTCGCCATGTAACAGGATACTATAACAAGTCAAGAGGTAATAATAAAATTTCCGCTCCTTGTCTGATTAGAAAATATGTAAGTAACCACCAAGTTTTATATAGCATTTCAACGCCACTATAGTGGTTTGATGTAATTTCTATACATCCGGGGCTGGTCATGCACTCAGCCCTTCAGCTGGTTAGTACTGCCTGCACAATCTGGTAGAATTCCCATGCACTAGGGTAGCTCAGGGAGTATGGTAGTTTCCCTTTGCCTTCCACAGTGGGTTTCTATTAGCAAAAGCGAAAGGGCCTAACCATTTTGATAGAAAGGTATTTTAACATACCTTCCAGGGTTATTTACATGTCATAATCGACATAGAACCGACGACTTTACTTCCTATCCGTAGGATGTGGTGCGATTAATTTTAAGAATTAAGAAAAAATCATTGACCTCGGCTGGTTTTGAAATCATGACCATCAAGGTCAACTTGTAGTCTAATAATGTATTGAATGTTTGTACGAGTATTTCTAGCTCATGGTTATTCACTAAAACGTCCCCACAAACAATACATAGTTATTTCAACTATCGGAATGATTGTTCGTTCACGTTCATAGCGCCAATGTGCGTTTATTATGATTATCATATGGCTTTACGAGCACTATGTTGCTTGTGTGTACGTACACAGCACTACTCATTAGATCATAATATATCTATTTTTTCAAACAGTAAAATAAAAAAACAAGCAAAACCCGCTTCGATGGTCGCATGGTCTAACGCGCTACTTTCACAGTAGACAAGAGTGGCAATGACGGGGAGATCGAGGTTCGAATCTTGGTCGGGTGTGCTAATGGTGGTTTTTCAAAATGATTTTACACTCTCCCTCCACGCAAATGTGAATACACTTCCTATACATTCAACCTTCCTTATACTTAAAACCATTAGCGTAATTAGGGCAAAAAACGTATAAGCCGAACGGGTAGTAAGTAAGACACAGTGCTAAAAAAAATAACAAAAATGTTATGACAAATTATGTTTTAAATTCAACTAAACATCGAAAAGGATTTAATTAATTCTGTGTGTTAAAATATTTTTTTTCTTCTGTTCAGATATTTTAAAAACATTTTCTTGCTGAATGTTATTAATATTAAAATACTTTTGAAATAGGCTAACCAATCAAATCAAAAGTGGATTTTTGAGGTTTTTATTTAATATCATCTGGATTCTAAAAGATAAATTACGACCCTATATTGAGAGCCAAGCATCAATTTTAATTTTTATTGTAGTAAAAAGATGCATTTTAAAAACTTGTTGGTCGAATAGTTTAGTTTTTATTAATATTTTTGCTTCCTCGACTAGACTAGACAGACGGGAATGTTTTATTATTATTATTAATAATAATAATAATAATAATAATAATAATAAAACAACGTTTGTGTTCTAGCATATTAATAAAAATACAGCATTTTAATAGTTTAGTAAATAGTTAATTAATTAATTTCCAACTAATGAAAACCATACAAACTTTTTCTTCCTTGCTTTTTTTTATCATAATTTTTTTTCATACTGCTGCTGTAGAGGAGGACGCAAGTCAGCTGAGCTGTTTCTTTGTATTAGGATTACATGACACCTCAGGAGGTGTCACTGAAAAACGCACTAACCTAGTCGACGTCAACCGCAATTATAAAATGTTTCATGTTTATTTGAGGGCATACCAATAAGAAAGGGGTTTGTATTAATTCACATACATTATATTAAAGCATCTATTGAGACAAGATACGAAAATAAATTAGAAAGAAATACATTTATTCAAACGATTAACATCTAGGCCTACATTTTAAGTGAACATTTAGAATCAATTGTATATTTCCATCGCACGTAAAAACTAAATCTCCTTGACCGGTATTCGAACCAGAAGTTGTTCTGATACGAACGAAACCTAAACGCTTTAGAGTAGTATTCCACAAACATTTTAGGTTCACGGTTTACGTAGCAAACCTACATTTTTGGCGGTACACTGTTTTGTTTTGGGTACGCGTGGGAAATGGATTACGCACCCAATCCAAAGGTTGTGCGGTAAATAATAGTTTATAAAGTTATAAAGTAAACTATTTTTGTCATAATGACAAAGGTAGGTAAAATACAGCCTTTGTAGTCCTATAAAAGAATGTTATGTGTAGTAAAATGACGTTAGCTATAGACATCTAACAGACTTATAAACACATATAAGATGCCAAAAATGCACCGTAAGCGCGAGGAGAAGGTTTCAGAGTGAGGAAAACATTTATTTGATTTAGATGCTACCATGTGGTCTTCTAAATAAAATAATACTTCAGTAGGGTCACACCCACAAAATGGTTGCACACCCCTACTCCAGAGCATGACAGTCAAGGACATAGAAACCTAATTTTTCTAGGGGGGACCGGGGGGTTCCGCTAACAATTTTACTTTATTTTTAGCCAATTAAAGTTTTTATACGGATATATAGACTCCCCTAGGTGATCCATCAAATTACAAGGGGGGTACGGACCCCTGAAAAATTCCGTTCTACTTCATGGTCCAGTACACAAAAAAACAAGAATTAGATGAATTTCCACAATGCCTTCCTCATGAAAATTACATTTCGTAATATATTTGATATAGCTTATAGCCTGAACGAGTATTAAGACGCGGTGTTAAAAAAAAGTATTTGATAGAATTCGGAGAAAATTAATCACCTTAAAAATAATAGCAAATATTTAAAAAAAAGTAGGATGGATGACATTTATTCGAAGCCAATCGAGCTTAGTTTAATACTAGACAGTGGCATGACGGTAAAATGTTCAACCTTCAAAGACTTAAGTCATGCTGATTGGTCAGTAAGGCAGATCTCGGCCGACAGTCTCTAAAACCTAGTCCGGGAGGGTTGAGGCGTCCTATCTCTATACCATAGAGCACAGTATTATAGGGGTACTAGGGAAAAAGGAGGAAATTCACATTATACACATTTTATAGAACAACAACTTTTATATTTCCAACCACATAAGGACCCCAGCAAATACTTTGAACAAATATTTTTTATGCTATAGTGTCACTACTCCTGATGGGTAGGCAGCGGAAAATAATGGTATGATTCGTTTTGATCTTGTTTATTGAATTATATTAATAACTATACGAGTGTTTAAATGTGATGTAAGTTTTAGAACTATTTGAAAGAGTTTGGTAAAAGGTTCTGGTTCTCTCACTATCCCTACTCAGCAGTCCATGCCCTTGACCTTTCTTCAGTGTTATAACTCTAGCTGGTGTCGAACATCTGACCACCCAGCACTGCGCTGTTGCTATCTAACTCGTGACTCCCAAGATGGGTTGGGGTGTCTATTATTATTATTATCAGCACCGCGTCTTACTACCCGTTCGGGTTATACGCACTTACGCTAATGTGTAATGGTAGGGTGNACGCACTTACGCTAATGTGTAATGGTAGGGTGATTGTGAGATGAAATGGAGGACCTACAGTTTAACGTGGAATCCGAACCACGGTGGAGGCCTGGCATTCCCCACATTCACAAGATGTCTTGTCAGAGGTGAAGGAAGGGTTTGGTAATCAAATAAATCTGTGCCGGGACCCCGGTTGGGGTGTCCTCCTCCGTACAGAGCAGGGACTTGAGCAGTAGGATATTCTCCCCACAAGCTGTTGTAGCTCGGTAGCTGAGTATGTAAAGCACTTGGGAATAGCCCCTTGTCAACCGGCATCCTTCTCTGCACCCCTCCTCCCCCTATCCTCCAAAGGTCTAAAAACTTGCTGTTATATACCACAAAATGAAGTGTTTCCCCTCAGTTATTATTAGTTTTGTCAATACTTTGTGTTATGCTTATAGGCAAAACAATCTCTGTTTTTGAAAACATGACCTGGTACGAATACGTGGCCACTGACTCAGGACAGTTGACAGTATGAGTTCTTAGACTTACACGTCATACTCGCATTGCTCTAGAATACCTAAGGCTGCAAGCTACGACAACAGATACCTTTTTTTTTCAGCCAAAATCTAGAGTGCTTTAGAAAGGTCTCATGATTATCTAACAGATGGCATCACTAACTCAATTTGAGTTGAAATGGGATTTTCTCCCTTTTTCCCTTGTGCCATTATCGTATTAACTATATTATCACGCTTGGATCGATTTTTATAGTGGTACCAAGAGCTGATATAGAGGTTCATTGGAAAACAAACAATCAAAATAACAAGAATTAAAAAAAAATACCCCGTAGGTAATCTGGTACTTTGTGTTTCTTAGTACTATATTCTTAGACGTATATCAGCATTCTTGACTCCGACCTAGCCAATCCTGTTTCGATCATTGACAAGGTAAGTTTTTTTTTTCAAAATGTGATTTCCTATTATATCTCCAAGCAAATACTCGTTCATTGTCCTAAATGTTACCCTATTTCTACTGTGTTTCTATGTTAGTAAAAGTTGTGGATAAACAGAATGGTTGATAAAACGCGTATAACAAATACAAAAACAACTAGATATTCAAATAATTAGGAAAATAGCACAAGGAGTTAAAAATAATGAGAAGAAGTGTTCACTTTTGTGGATTACATTAAAAATAACGTAAATGTATGTTAAAGTGAAGCGGATCGTTGATATTTAACTCCACTTTGAAAAATGTGTCCTTCTCTAACCCACTTTCCCTTACAAATCTAAAGGTACGTATTCACATGAGCATTAGTTCGTGCACGTTCGGTTCGTTCTGTTTGTTTGGAGTAAGTTCAAGTGAATACTTGTCCGAGAACACGAACTGAACGAGCCGAACGCTATCGAACAACTGCAGGTTTTTTGTGTGTGGAATTCTCAAAGGAATTCAGTTGTTGTTCGTCTGTGCTCAGTGGATGCGTGTTTTCGCCCAACTATCTTTAATTGGTATTGCTTTACGGAACTTTGTGTCCTTCTTCGCAATTTTATGGCCATAAAGGTTAACCAAAATATCCTAGTCTTGAGATGATATTCAGGTGAAATTTCGGAAATGTCCTCCGTCCAATCCCTTTAAAAGTTCTGTATTTTGCCGCCTACAAAACAACCGCCTTATCCACATTTTCCTGTCCCTATTTTTTATTATTTTTAACCAATGCACACAGAAGAAAGAAAGAACCTGCTGCCACTATCAAATCCATTTTGAGACTGATGATCTCCTGTCCGTCCTGTCCGTTGCAAAATTGACGGCAACAAGTCGAGCATTAGCCAATGGTCCGAATTCTCGGAGTATTCGGACGTATCATTTGTTCGAGCTCGTTCGGGGTGTTGGGCCTGTTCTGTTCGTTCGAAGTAAAATGCTCAAGTGAATACGCACCTTTATACTACTCAAGGAAATTCTAACCCTTGACTTGTTAAGCCAGGAACACAATATACTATTCTCGTACACCATTTTGTACGATAAAATTGTACAATGTTTTGCTCACATTTACTGCACACATATTTGGTGTTTGACTGTTCTAAGCAGAACAAATGAAAAAGATTCGAAATTATTTATTTTAAAAAGTATTGAATTTCATATTTGTATTAAGGTTAGAGGCCCATTGCTCTTAAACTTATTCAGAAAGAACTTCCTTGGGTTGCATGAACATTACCATGAGATAAAAGAAGATATTGTAAAATATTTAATGCTCATACGACCCCATCTTATCACCACAACATTAAGGAAGATCTTGTACAATATTTGATGTTCACATGACGCCATTTTAGAGCCGCAGCATCAAAGAAGATCTTGTACAATCTTTGACATTTCCACTACAACATCTTGAACAGTGTTTTGCGTACCGGGCTTTGCAGGAAGGTCCACATACCCAATTACTGGTTAATTAAAATCTAGTCAGACGACATTGTATTCTCGGGAGTTATTTCCTAGAGTGCCCTCTACATATACTTCTCTAAGTGGTGCTAAAGTCAAGCTAAGAAAGAAGTCACCCGCTACTTTTAACTCTTCATTGGGGCGGTATTTAAATACCCTGCTCATTATAAGGAAAACATTCAAATCTTCAAAAATCACTCAAATTAAGTCTGAAAATTAATAAATGACACCTGGACACGGGAACTGAACCCCGGACCTTTGGCTTAATCCACCAATGCTCTAACCACTGAGATATCCAGGGTTCGACCCGTGCCCAGGGTCATTCTTCACTCATATTTTGTGGCAGAGTCTATGACGGATGTGCGGAAATCGTCGGCTACAAATGTTAGATTTTATTAAGATCACGAGCTATCAGATAACGCAGCCACCTTCGACTCGGTAGTTGGCTTATTGCTGCCATTTGTACAATTATTATAATTGTAAGGGATTGCATATCAAAATAGCTCTAAAAATATCGATTTTTCATAGAAAACTTATCTAGGTAAATGGAAGGGCTTTGGAATTTCCCACATAAAGAGAGCTCACATGACTCGATCAGATAGAAAATAGAGATTTAAATGGTGTATCTAGCAACTCAATACTGCTAAATTGCCAGAAACACCTAATAAATAATGAAAGTAACTCTAAAAATATTGATTTTTTAAAGATAAAACTCCCTTTTGTAAATAAAAGGGCTCGGAAATACCTACTTAAAGAGAGTTTACATGACACGACCAATAAAAAATATAGCTGTCCCTAGATTTTCTATAGTCAACGTATATGATAAACGGAAGGTCCCAAACTTACAAACATAAAAAAGTTGAAATTACCCGATCATATAAAAAATAAATGGTGTTTCTTGCACGTCAAGACTACAAAATCGCCAGAGACTCCTCACAAACAGTCAAAATAACTCTAAAAAATAACGATTTTTCATATAAAGTTCCCCAAGGTAAAAGGAAGAGCTCGGAACTATCTACATAAAGAGAGTTCACATGACTCGATTGGTTTAAAAAAAAGCTGTCGTTTGCTTTTCTATGGTCAACATATATAATACATATTTATGTATACGAGTATGTAAATGAATACAAGAATAATATTTCTATATATTCTTTAAAACCGGAGTGGAAAGTATATTTTAAATTCAGGCATCTCTAGCAATATTGTTGATTAGAAGTGCCATATACACCTATATGTGGCTATGAATATATTGTTCGACAGTACCAGTTTGTGAAGATTATGTTAAACCTTAGTGGTACTAAGAGTTGATATAGAGGTTCATTGGAAAACAAACATTCAAAATAACCAGAATTTAAAAAATATACCCCCTAGGTGACCTAGCGTTCTAGGGGTAAGGTGTTATATTTCTGTGCTTGGGTCCGGGGTTCAATTCTCAGTCCCGGCACAGATTTATCTGATTACCAAACCCTTCCTTAACCTCTGACAAGACGTGTATTAATCACAACTTGTGAATGTGTGGAATGCCAGGCCTCCACCGTGGTTCGGATTCCACGTTAAACTGTAGGTCCCCCATTTCATCTCACAATCACCCTACCATTTACACATTAGCGTAAGTGCGTATAACCCGTAAGGGTAGTAAGACGTGGTGATAATAATAATAATAATAATAATAATAAATACCCCAAACCGGTAAAAAGAAGGGCTCAGGCTTATCTACTCAAGTAGAGTTTACATGACACGATCAGATAAAAAATATAGCTGTCCCTAGCTCTTCTATCGTCAACATAAATTAATTAAAAATATATTAAACCTAAATAGTATTTTATATAACTTGTTAGGACCTCGCCCAACGCCCACGCAGCCAGTAACTACTCCCAAATAGCATTTATGCTTATGACCTTGTTAAATAAATTATTGCTTAACATTACCTTAGCCATCCGCATGTTATGGTGGATATCAGAGCCTCTGGTTACTTACTTATATGTCCCAGGCTCGATTCCCGGCTGGTAACCAGGACATTTATTGGAAGGGGAATAATTTCAATGGCTAGCAGGGTTTGGTTAATTAAGCTTGGATTAGGTTAAGATCGTCATCGGCTTTAAACTGTCATCATCACTACCACCATCACCTCCTCTTATCGGGACATGGAACAAACCTCCACGAAGAGGATGTACGATAAGTACATTCGGTTCTCAACAGGGCAATGGTTCATTAGTACTGGCTAATATCTCAGCGATCTGAGCTACAGAATTATGTAGTCCAAGCAAGTCATTATTATTATTATTATTATTATTATTTATTTTTATTATAATACCTTAATCACAATGTGGTTATTTAAAACTAGTAATATTATTTTAGGCTTATACTCTCGTAATCAAAGCCATGACTCCATAAGGCTGTATTGGAGGTCGATAACCACTCGACCACGGGGGTGGACAAGAATATGGGTAGTTGTTCGTGTTTAAGTTGGGGATGCAGGAAGTCGAGTTCAGGCCAGTGTTTTTTTTTTGCAGTTTATATAGCAAAACTTTTTTTTTTTGTAAAAATAAATCAAATATTGCTTCTATACAAACATAAGAGTTTAATTTTATTTTCATGGTGAATATTTATCAAGGATCTCCTGGGATTTCACAAAAAGTTTTTTCTCTTAATTTAAAAATAGTTTTATTATTGCTGTTGTTTATTATTATTGTTTACGTTTGACACGGAATTGTAATTATTGAGTTAATTACGAGTCCAAGGGGCCCAAGTCACAATTACGGTGTTTACCTGAAATAATTATATATTTCTGTACAGGTTTGTCGTACGACCCATATATTATAACTCCCGACACTTTGTTGACAAAACACATTGATATTGTCAGCCAATTTGTCATCATCTGTTAAAAGTAACAGATATAGAACACACCTCTTGCCACGTGAAAACATGAGAGTAGATCTTGTAATTAATTATTAGAATTTAATAAATAATTAGATATCGTCAACCCGCAATCAAGCCATGTCTAATGAGCGACCCACCTCGGTAGCGAAGTTGGCTAACGCGCTAGTCGTGTTGAGCTCGACCGCCGAAGACAGGGAGATCGAGAATCGAATCTCGGTCGGGTGAACTGGGGGTAGTTTTCCCTAAATGGTTTTCCACTCTCCCTCCACGCAATTGCGGGTTCAATTCCTCTAATTCAACCTTCCCAATTCCTAATCCATTAGAGTAATTAGTACTTGAAGCGTATAACCCGAATGGGTCGTAAGACGCAGTGCTAAAAATTATTATTATTACTTAATGAGCGGCCCCCACCAACTTGCACGGATAGAGTGTTTCATGGGGTAACAACCTCCCTCAGCCGTTAGTCTCAGTTTTCTAGACCGGAGCTGCTACTTCTTTATCCAAGTAGCTCCTCATTTGTCTCCACGAGGCTGAGTTGAGCCCGTTCCAGACCCACTGCTTCACAGAAGCTAATGTATGAAGGTAGAGTGTGTGGATCAAAAGGAAGGGGTAGGCCATGCGAGACGGGGATAAATGTAGACTAATGGTTCTCAAAGTGGGGTCTACGGACCCCCCAGGGCTCGTACAAAGGTTCCACGATATCGTCCAAGGAATCCATGCTATAAGTTTATATATTTTTTAGATATTATAAAGTGTTATATTAAATTGTAAATTGTTGCTATCTACTAAACACAATGGAGATAGTGACGAGATAGTGTGGCTGTAAATTGGGGGGGGGGGG
>CABFOW010006536.1:0-14543 GCA_902141385.1 Timema californicum | reverse complement strand
GGGGGGGGGGGGATTGGCAACGCCCCCTTGTGCACAAATCTTTGAGAGGAAAATTTGGGAACTTACTTTTAAATTAGTTTGATCACCAGCCAGCACAAAACACATTCAGAATAAGCGCTGAAACATTTGATGCCTTTACAACAAGATATTTGTGCGAACAAGCCCTTTTACTATTTATGATATGGAAAAATGTTAAATGAAATCGTCTCAGGGCCGGTCTTATGACTCCTGGATAAATATTAATCTGGTAGATAAATATTTCTATATGGTGGATAAGTTAAAAGTGCGCCTTATGACTGCCATTATAGCATTTATCTGCCAGATAAAATGTATTTATCCATCACATTTTTATCGGAAGGTTTAAGTTCCTGATAGCTTTTATCTGGGAGTTAAAATGGTTGTTGCCATAGTGACGCGTTATTTTTAATGAGGTTTCGCCTATCGGAATCTGTTTTTAGGTTAAAATCTTGGTTCACAGGTTTAGTAAGCACAGGTCCGGCCTCTAGCTATATAAAGTTAGAACATTTAATTCACACCTTTATATAAACTGACAACATATTTGTAGAATTATGTTTATATAAGAACAAATTATCAAAATGTGAGTAAAATAAATGCAATTTTGTAAACGTTATACTCAATTATTGCCAACATTTTGGCAGGCACCCAAATTCATACTTGCAAGACATCTTAGCATCTGCGCCCACGTGACACCATCTGTTTACTCGCACTCGTTTAGCCGCCATTATTTAACAAATGTTGAGCGTTCTCAGCACTCGCTAGGTTGTAGCGCTATCAGCAGGGCTTATACGCATGCGCTCACCAGTAAAAACAGTACCAACCTAGCATGTTCTGAACAAAAATATATTTATCCTAAATATATCTATCTGACAGATGAATTCAGTTCATAGAACGCATAAACCTTAAAGTGGCTGATAACTTTTATCTGGTAGATAACTTTAACCGCCCAATAGCAATATTTATCCGGTAGTCATCACATGTTTTTGCAGATCATATGGTTCAGCGTAGGGATACATAATTTGGTCTGGTAGCTTTTCAAAGCCGTCAGCTGTCAGTTAGCACCAAATAAGTCATGAGGCTACTGTAGCTGAGAAGCCCTTCGGGGGGTCTTTTCGGGGATGTAGTTGGATATCTATGTCCCTAGTAGCTACGAGGCACGTCTGTTCTCGGAAGGTATCTGGGACGTCTGTCCCTGGCAGGGACCTAGGAATAGGTACCAGGCACCTTGGACGCCTGTCCTTGGTAGGTACCAGGCACACTTGTCCCTGGAAGGCACCTTGGACGCATGTCCTTAGTAGGTACCAGGCACGCCCGTCCCTGGGAAGTACCAGGCACACCCACCCCTGGCAGGTACCAGGCACGCCTGTCTTTGCCAGGTATCTGGGACCCCTAGTATATTTAAGATATTATATATATATATTGTATTGTATTGTAACACCGCCCTTAGTCTTCCCAGAAGAATAAGGCTGGCGCATAACATAAATTAACCATAAAAAAGGAAACAATAATTGCAGAGGAGCCGATAGGATAATAACGAAAAGCAAATACGCCGACTCTGGTCTATTCACTTTCTGCTTCCATGAACTCACACTTCAACTATTTCAATATATATTACGGGTGCAAGAGAAGGATATATCATAAAAAGTTTGATAAAAAGAAATATTGTCAAAGATAACATTTTAGTTTTATTGATGATAAATATTGAACAGTATATGTGTAATATGAAGCTATGACAAAACAAGAGTAACGGGAACTTTCAGTAACCATGAATTGGTTACAATTTAATGTAATATAGTAAAAAAATGTAATAACAATATAAAACTTTAGGTGCCGTATGGGCTATACATTTCTAATACCTTGTTCATGAGACCATACAATATTTTCCTGCCACGCAGGTAATAACCTTCCTTATGCAACAATAAACTTTCCCTGCCATATGGGCAATAAGTTACAAGCATTTACTTTGACAACAATATAATAACATTTCTTACGCAACAATAAACTTTCCCTGCCGTATGGGCAATAAGTTACAAGCATTTACTTTGACAACAATATAATAACATTGCTCTGCCGCATGGGCAATAAACGTCTAATCTCTCAAAAGTGATATGTAAACAGATAGTCGTGACCCTTTTGGGGCTCCATGTCGAAGTAAATAAATGAATGATTTCAAGTTATAAAGTTTTATGAACTATGAATATTAACTCGCCAAAAGGAATTTCTATGTAAATTTAGCCGAAAAGGATTTTAGTACCTTCCTTAAAACATCCTGGACACCTAGGTGTGTCCGAGGACACGATCCTGACAAGAGTGCCGTACATTTTGAATTACACCATTATATACACTTATTCTAGCTCTAAAAAGGGGGAAGAGGGGTAAACAAAACAACGGCCAACACCAAACAAATGAAGAGAGGGAGGGGATAAATAGACAACAGTGGAACTTCGGAGGAGCTAGTAGATCATTCTAGGCCACATGTTCCAACATAACATCACAGTCTTGCGCATGCGCACCACACATTTCTCACCACGCCTCGATATACAGCAATGTTCAGTCTTGCATGATATTTCTTCTTTTAGTTGCTTGGTCAATTTCATAGAGACATGTTGTTGTTATCTTGTGCGGGAAGGACATAGTGAGTGAGTTGAAGCAGCTGAATGGGGCCTAAGATGAGTTTACTTGCTTTACTCTTCGTACGCTTTTGTAGTTTATTTCCAATAAATGCTACAATATATATTATATGTAATTACAGATATATGACATAACAAAGATAAACGATACAAGACATGTGACCCTGAGACAATCTTACCTGGGACAACTGTCCATGATAAGTAACTGAGATTTTATATATTTTACGTATATGTTGATACCTGACCATAGCATAGACAAACGATTTATGACATATGTCATTGATTGAATTTTCCCAGGGAATCCTGTCCCAGGCACGTACCTGGGTGGCCTGTCCTGTCCAACGATACACTAGTACTGGCTAATATTTCTGCTACAGCTACAGACACCTCATTATTATTATTATTATTATTATTATTATTCCTTTATTGCAATGTGGCCATTTAAAACTAGTAATATTATTTTAGGCTTATACTCTCGTAATCAAAGCCATGACTCCATAAGGCTGTATTGGAGGTCGATAACCACTCGACCACGGGAGTGGACAAGAATATGTTGAGTTGTTCGTGTTTGAGGTGGGGATGCAGGAAGTCGAGTTCAGGCCAGTGTTTTTGCAGTTAATATTGCAAAACCTTTTTTTATTTAGTAAAAATAAATCAAATATTGCTTCTATACAAACATAAGAATTTAAATTTTTTCACATGGCAAATAATTATCAAGGATGTCCTGGAATTTCACAAAGTGTATTTGCTCTTAATTTATAAATAGTTTTAAACAATGCCACTATGATCTTGACAGATATTCAACAACCCTTGAGGACATCACGTGAAGAAAATTAACTCCGTGGTTGTATAAAAGCATATTTGATTTATTTTGACAAAAATACGGCATTTTATCTATAAACACTGCAAACGCAACGACCTTTTCTTGCGTTCCCCCCCATCCCCACAAAAATTCCCCCTCCCTCTTCCCTATTTGTTGTTGTTGAAAAAATGACGCTGTTATGATCTGATGAAACCTTGTATTTGGTGAATTCGACCAAAGCGACGAGGTGGAACTTGGAGTAATGAAGGTGGAGAACAATGCACCACTCACAAACCTATCTTTGGTACCCATTTAACTAACCGTAAGTCCTAAAGAGTGCATTAAGTGTATAGATACTCACACTCAGAAGAGTGGACACCACTGCTTTGGGATCAATGGAACAGCGGACTAACTACCACAAGTCTATTTATTAAGCCCCGCGTCTAACAACATGTTCGGGTATTCTAATGTGTTAGGGATTAGGAAGGTTATATTTATAGGAAGTGTACCCGCATTTGGTTGGAGGGAGTGTGGAAAACCAATTTTAGAAAACACACTAAATATTATTATTATTATTATTATTATTATTAGCACCGCGACTTACTACCCGTTCGGATTATACGCACTTACGCTAATGTGGAATGGTAGGGTGATTGTGAGATGAAATGTAGGAGCTACAGTTTAACATGGAGTCCGAACCACGGTGGAGGCCTGGCATTCCCCACATTCACAAGTTGTGATTAATACACCACCCTAAATAAACCTAACCGAGATTTAGAACCTCGATTGCCCCGTCATAGACAGTCTAATCTACTGTGAGAATCGTGCGTTAGACCACGCGGCTACCAAAGTGGATTTTGTTTTCTTTCTTATTTGTTTATTATTACTCTGAGTCTTAATTATCTTGACTTGCGTCACTGGCTGAATGGTTTCTAAGTTAACTTCCTCGTCTTAGACTGGTCTGCTGAATACGGGGAGAAAAGGGTTGTAATCCAGGTCGGGGGTAATGACGGTGGTTTTGGATAAATGGTTTCATACTACGAGTAAATTACCTTTAAAATTCTTCCTCTCTCAACTCTACCTCATTATAATAATTATCATATACAATTATAACCTGAACAGGTAGTAAGACGCGCTGGTAAATAAATATTGTACATCCTTTCTTTGTCCCGATTATATTAATTCGGATGATGATGATGGTGGTGGTGGTGGTGAGTATGAGGGTGTGGGACCAGTTGAAACACTTACACCTAATTAAAGACTATTTAATCAAAACCTGGTGACCTTTTTGGTAATTTTCCCGAAAGGGGTTAGGAATCGAACCCGGAACCGCTTAATGTCGTAGCCAGGTACACTGACCACTACAATATAATTATTATTATTGTTTACCTTCGACACAGAGTTGTAATTATTGAGTTAATTACGAGTCCAAGGGGCCCAAGTCACAATTACGGTGTTTACCTGAAATAATTATATATTTCTGTACAGGTTTGTCGTACGACCCATATATTATAACTCCCGACACTTTGTTGACAAAACACATTGATATTGTCAGCCAATTTGTCATCATATGTTAAAAGTTACAGACATAGAACACACCTCTTGCCACGTGAAAACATGAGAATGGATCTTGTAATAAATTATTAGAACTGAATAAATAATTAGACGCCGTCAACCCGCAATCAAGCCATGTCTAATGAGCGGCCACCACCAACTTGTACAGATAGAGAGTTACTTATGATCATAACACCCTCCTCTCAGCAGTTAATCTCAGTTTTCTAGACCAGAGCTGCTAATTATTTATCCAAGTAGCTCCTCATTTGTCTCCATGAGGATGAAGTTGAGTCCAATACAGACCCACTGCTTCACAGAAGCAAATGTACGAAGGTAGAGTGTGTGGATCAAAAAGAAGAAGTAGGCCATGTGAGATGTGGATAAATGTAGATTAATGGTTCTCAAAGTGGGGTCTACGGACCCCCAGGCCTCGTACAAAGGGTCCACGATATCGTCCAGAAAATCTATGATATAAGTTTATATATATTTTAGATATTATAAATTGTTATATTAAAGTGTAAATTGTTGCTATCTACTAAATACAATGGAGATAATGACGAGATAGTGTGGCTGTAAATTGGGGGGTAAGGGGGTTGGCAACGCCCCTTGTAGCCAAATATTTTATTGGAGAATTTGAAAATTCCCTTTTATATTAGTTTGCTTGCCAGCCAGCACAAGGCACATTCAAAATAAACGCTGAAATATTTGATGCCTTACCCAAAACTTATTTGTCAAAGAAGCCTTTTTTACTATTTATGTTTTGAACAAATGTTAAATTAAATCATCTTAGGCCCGATCTTATGACTTCTAGGTAGATATTAATCTTGTAGATAAATAATTATATCTGGTGGATAAGTTAAAAGTTTGTCTTATGACTGCCATATAGCATTTATCTGCCAGATAAAATGTATTTATCCATCACATTTTTATCGGAAGGTTTAAGTTCCTGATAGCTTTTATCTGAAGGTTAAAACGGTTGTTGCCATAGTGACGCGTTATTTTTAATGAGGTTTCGCCTATCAGAATCGGTTTTTAGGTTAAAATCTTGGTTCACAGGTTTAGTAAGCACAGGTCCGGGCTCTAACTATATAAAGTTAGAACATTTAAGTCCCACTTTTATATAAACTGACAAAATATTTGTAGAGTTATGTTTATATAAGAACAAATTATCAAAATGTGAGTAAAATAAATGCAATTTTGTAAACGTTATACTCAACTATTGCCCACATTTTGGCAGACACCCAAATTCATACTTGCAAGACATCTTAGCATCTGCGCCCACGTAACACCATCTGTTTACTCGCACTCGTTTTAGCCACCATTATTTAACAAATGTTGAGCGTTCTCACCACTCGCTAGGTTGTAGCGCTATCAGCAGGGCTTATACGCATGCGCTCACCAGTAAAAACAGTACCAACCTTGCATGTTCTGAATAAAAATATATTTATCCTAAATATAGCTATCTGACAGATGAATTCAGTTTATAAGTACGCATAAACCTTAAAGTGGCTGATAACTTTTATCTGGTAGATAACTTTAACCGCCCAATAGCAATATTTATCCGGTAGTCATAAGACCGACCCCTAATGTGGAATGAGATTTAAGGAGATGGTTACTAAAATTGTTACAGATGTCATTGATATTTTAAAGTCACACAAGCAGTTTTATTCTTCCCATAAATTATTAATAAATAAAAATGAACAAATATAATAAATAATATATTTTCTTTTCGTTTTTATTGTAATTATTTTCTACATTTATTTAAATAAAATTATGTCTTAATATGTACACATTATAATACACACATGTATTATTTAATTTGGTTTTTTATTGTAATTATATATACATTAAAATATATTATGACTAATTTATCACTGTATATACTATAAATATATGATTATATATTTTTTTTAAGTATTTATCTTACATTAAGGGGTCCACGTTTCAGGTGTTTCCTGGGTAGAGGGTCCGGGTGACCAAGAAGTTTGAGAACCACTGTTGTAGTTGAATGTGTGAAAAAGAGAAACATTAAGAATTTTAATAATTAAAGAGCATGTAAGACTCGGTGTGTGGATGTTGTTGAAGCCGGCACACAGTTTATTGCCTATCTCGTAGGGGAACGGCTCTATGTATGTATGTATGTATGTATGTATGTTATGTATGTATGTATGTATGTATGTATGTATGTATGTATGTATGTATGTATGTGTGTATGTATGTATGTATGTATGTATGTGTTAATGTATGTATGAATTTATGTATGTATGTATATATGTGTTAATGTATGTATGTATTTATGTATGTATGTATACATGTGTTAATGTATGTATAGATTTATGTATATATGTATGTATTTATTTATGTATGTGTTTATGTATGTATGCATTTATGTATTTATGCATGTATTTATGTATGTATGTATTTATTTGTATATATATGTATGTGTGTATGTATGTGTGTATGTATGTATGTATGTATGTGTGTATGTATGTATGTATGTATATATGTATGTTTTAATGTATGTATGTATGTATTTATGTATGTATGTGTTAATGTATGTATGAATTTATGTATGTATATATGTGTTAATGTATGTATGAATTTATGTATGTATGTATATATGTGTTAATGTATGTATGAATTTATGTATGTATGTATATATGTATGCATTTATTTATGTATGTGTTTATGTATGTATGAATTTATGTATTTATGCATGTATTTATGTATGTATGTATGTATGTATGTATGTATGTATGTGTGTATGTATGTGTGTATGTATGTATGTGTGTATGTATGTATGTGTGTATGTATGTATGTATGTATGTGTGTATGTATGTATTTATTTATGTATGCGTTTATGTATGTATGAATTTATGTATTTATGTATGTGTTTATGTATGTATGTATTGTATTTTATTTATGTATGTATTTATTTGTGTATGCATGTATTTATGATGTATGTATGTATGTGTGTGTGTGTGTGTATGTATGAATTTATGTATATATTTATGTATGTATTTATGTGTTTTTGTATGTTTGTATGTATGTGTTTAATGATGCTTATATTTTTGGAACGAAGAAGGTTGAATTTAGAGAAAGGGTACTCATATTTGCGTGGAGGTGGAGTGAGAAACAATTTAGGAAAAAAAAACGTCATTATAACTGACCGGGGATCTAACCCAGATTTCATACAAAATGATTAATTTGGGACAGACACAACTAAACAACTTAAGAGCGCGCATCACATGCCCATCAACTCTGTTATACAGTCGGCTCGAAATAGTAAATTTACATGAACTCTATTGCACGTGGATAGTTTCTGATTAAACATTAATTAACTGGAGATAAATTGTTAATAGTAGTTCCTAATACAAAACATTGTTGAAATATTAAATTATATTTGGATAAAAACTGCATTGAAAATACTGTTTTTGACCATTTTAAAATGGTTTCAAAGTTAAGCATTGCCACAAATATTTATTTTGTCCAAATAGAGACATACTGTAGTTTTTAACAAGAAACTTTGTCGCTTCGTCCCCCAACGTAACCACGGAAAATTTCAAGTAATCGTTAAAATACGAATGCACTGCACACATTTTTGGCATAACGTAAGTCATTTCTTTTCCCCTTTACATCCATACCTCGCGCGAGACGGGAGCTGAGTTGGGCCTGCTATAATGAACGCTCTTAATAGCATCATATAAAGGTGGATGAACATCTATACAACCTACTTTATTAGGACTTGTATGAATCTGAATTATGCCTACGACTCTAGGGTCTAATAAAGTTAAAAAAGCAACACCTACCAAAATACAGGTGTTCTGTCCTAGTGAATCGTCCTGTAGTATGCACACATAAGCACACCTACATCTATCCATACACACATAAATACATTACTAATCACATTATACTTATTAATCTAGAAACTACATGAAAGTTATTTAGCATTTACGTCGGGTACAAAGGCCTCGTTTGTTGTTTATTTCTAAAATTTGAAGTATTTCCATGTGAGCTGGTAGGCCACACGAAATGTACTCTGAGGTCACTGTTTGGACATACCTGCTCTAAGGTTTTTTCATTCCTTCAATATACTCTACATCTGGTCACGGTAAGTTTGAGGTTAGAATACAGGTTGGATGTAAATTAAGGAATTTGTTTCCTAAATGGTTTCCTAATCCCGCCTATACGTAAATTCTGTTAAATTTGTTCTAGATTCAACCTTCCTCATCCCTCTTATTATTGTTAATATAAGTTCATAAATAAACCCTATCAAAATATACAAGGACATGTTTTCTTTAGTAAGAGTTGTGTCACTGTTGCACTGAGATGTATATAGCGCTTGATGTGGTTTTCATGAAAACTTGATGGCGTCAAGGTAATTGCATTAAATGATGTATACATGCGACTGCAAGCCTGGCTGTGTTCACTCACTCTCTTTATTATTCCTAGTCATTTTACCCTTCCAAATGCATGTCCTGAAAGAGTCAAACAAATTATAATATGTGTACGTGTGTTTCGCAAATATGCAGGGCACACGTTGGAGGGGCTATGGTGGGAATTTTTGGGGAGAATTGTGTCTTTTGACTCCGTTATAAAACTGTCGATTCCCATGGCGATCCTTTTGGGAGTTTCTGCTTCACTTGCGGGTAAAACTCCGTATTTTCCTCTACATTACTACAAACATTCAAATATTTAAATTACGAAATAAAAACAACCATACAAAAAGGATAAGTGTGTAAATTTTTCAATAAACATAGTACCCCTCTGTAACATCCAGGGAGTAGGAATGAACCATTGGAAAACATTGACATCAAATCACGTTTTACAAAACCCATTTTAGGTTAGGATAGGAATAGGAGGATCTGTATAAAAGAAAAATACCGAATGAACACAAAAATAGTTTTGAAAATACTACAAATATATGCAGTAAAGAAGAGAGGGGTAATTAGATTAGCTCAAGATATGGATAGAGTGTAAAGAAGGGGACTGGTCAGAGCTAGCTCAAGATAGGGATAGAGTGTAATGAGGGGGACTGGTTCAGAGCTAGCTCAAGATAGGGATAGAGTGTAATGAAGGGGACTGGTCAGAGCTAGCTCAAGATAGGGATAGAGTGTAATGACGGGGACTGGTCAGAGCTAGCTCAAGATAGGGATAGGGTGTAATGAGGGGGATTGGTCAGAGCTAGCTCAAGATAGGGATAGGGTGTAATGAGGGGGACTGGTCAGAGCTAGCTCAAGATAGGGATAGAGTGTAATGAAGGGGACTGGTCAGAGCTAGCTCAAGATAGGGATAGAGTGTAATGAAGGGGACTGGTCAGAGCTAGCTCATGATAGGGATAGAGTGTAATGAGGGGGACTGGATAGACCTAGCTCAAGATAGGGGTAGGGTGTAATGAGGGGGACTGGATAGACCTAGCTCAAGATAGGGATAGAGTGTAATGAGGGGGACTGGATAGACCTAGCTCAAGATAGGGATAGAGTGTAAAGAGGGGGACTGGTCAGAGCTAGCTCAAGATAGGGATAGGGTGTAATGAGGGGGACTGGATAGACCTAGCTCAAGATAGGTATAGGGTGTAATGAGGTGGATTGTATAGACCTAGCTCAAGATAGGGGTAGGGTGTAATGAGGGGGATTGTATAGAACTAGCTCAAGATAGGGGTAGGGTGTAATGAGGGGGATTGGATATATCTAGCTCAAGATAATATAGGTTGTAATGAGGTGGACTGGATAAAACTAGCTCAAGATAACTACATGGTTGAATGAGGTAGTCTGAATGTAATTAGCTCAAGATAGGGATATGGTGTAAACATGTGGACTGGTTAAAACTAGCTCAAGATAAGATACATAATGATGGGGGTTTGGATCAAACCAGCTCAAAATATAGATAGATGGCTTACTTTTATAAGAGCTGCCATGAACATTCGAGTTCCTAATGACATAGAGTAAGTGAGTAACTAAGTGGAGGAGGAACACGAGAAAATATTAATGAATCACATTTGTAAAATAGTTTCAAGATTTCTTTTTTATTATTGTTATTGAGGTTTCCCTACCACTCATAACCAAGTAGTAAGATTTCTTCCATAAAAGAACGTGTCATGACCTCAGTGATGTTGGTGACGAGAATAAAGATAATACATTTATTTTGAACTCCTCCTAAACTATATCCAGCACCAAGGCTTGCCAGTTCACATTTTTGGCAACGATCGTCCTGTCCGCCTTAATACACTAACTACGTTCTTTCACTTTGATATTAGTTGAAAATAACACACAACTCTGAATTAAAAATTACTACTAATCAGAAAATATTATTGAATTTGTTGTTACACAAGAACACTAATAACCACGCATTTAACACCTATAATTACCTAATGAACACGAGTCAGACACAAATAAAAACCAGCCCAGTCTGCCAGCCCACTGCCCTCTTATCACCGGAACTAAATAATAACCAGATCCAATGTAAAGAGAATATAAAGCTAGTGCCACTTTAAAGAACATGATTATGTCATTGCTTACGTCACCCAGTACACAGCAGCTTTTATTTTAACACTAAAACAGCCACACATAGATAATTTTTAAATAATTAGAGTGATGATGTTAATTTGATCTTTGTGTGAACTTCAAAGATTTATTTATTATTTAAAGTTCAAAAATGTGACCTGATTCTACGATACCCGCCACGGTGGCGTAGTTGGCTAACGCGCTTGTCGTGTTGAGCTCAACTGCTGAGGATGGGGAGATCAAGGTTCGAATCTCGGTCGGGTGAACTGGGGGTGATTTTTCCTAAATGGTTTTCCACTCTCTCTCCATGCAAATGCGGGTTCACTTCCTCTAATTCAACCTTCCCAATTCATAATCCATTAGAGTAATTAGTAAGTAAGACGCGGTGCTAAATATTATTATTATATTGATACTATGATTATAGCTTCGTGTGTGTAATATGCTGGCATGTGCATTGAGTGACGTCACACGGTAGGCCAATCAGCGACATTTCTCCATCTGTCACTACCTTGTATCCTCTTTACATTGGCCCGACCAGTACATATTAGACGTTGGTCTTCTTTCCGTTTTAATCTCTAATAAGGTGAGTTCTCTTGGTTGACCTGGTATCGATGTTCGCGAAATGTTTATGACCAGGACGATAGCAGAGCTATGTTTGGTAACTCTTTCCTTGACCAGACTAAACAAAGAGTATGGTTACGACCAATGAGCCGAGAATTTGTTCGCCAATTTAAAAAAAATCATCACTTTTTATGTTAGATTCAAACGAGTATGGATTTTATGTTTCTGTAAATTAAAATGAACAGCATTTATTATTATTATTATTACTATTAGCACCACATCTTACTATCAGTTCGGGTTATACGCACTCTACGTTAATGTGTAATGGTAGGGTGATTGTGAGATGAAATGGAGGACCTACAGTTTAACGTGGGATCCGAACCACGATGGAGGACGGGCATTACACACATTCACAAGTTGTGGTTAATACACGTCTTGTCAGAGGTGAAGAAAGGGTTTGGCAATCAGATAAGTCTGTGCTGGGACCGAGGATTGAACCCCGGCCGCCCGCACAGATGTCTGACACCTTAACCCTAGACCACCCGACAGCATTTATTACTTGCTAGAAATATGTGATGGTGATTAGGTACTTAAAACCCATTTAGTTATGGATAAAAGAGAGTAGGCCTATTACATGATCTAGGCCTATTTAATATGACAAACGTACCTCATATTATCTTGAAGTTAATTTTGGAAATATATGTCTAACTTGACATGTGAAATATTAGGACTAGTAAAAATTAGGACTAATATAGCTAGGAATATATATAAATTAAAAAGCTCATTTTATGTCGATTTGCAGTACATGTGATAGGATTACATAAACTCTCCTACCAGCTGTTAGATCTACTCTAACCCAAACTACCATTTTTATTTGAGAAAAATATGTCAGAATTGTTTTCGCACTTGACGTTGGTCGTAACCACTTGGTCAAAAACATTCGATACCAATACGTATCCAAGGCTATCGCGAAAACTCGCCTATTGTCTTACAACTTTATGGTCTGACACTCCCGTGAAAATGAAATGTTGGTAAAAGATAAATACACATTTCAAACCTTTTATATGAAGGGACAGCGGGGTTATTATTAATATTTTATGATAGCTATGACACGTAACTATTACAATTAATTTAACTTGTCTTTGGGGAATAAAAGTGATAAATAATACAAAATGTATGAGCTTTTTGAGATTACAACCATTTTCTTGAGCGTACATAGAATAAAGGAAGTATTGTCGCTGATGGACTTCTTCACTTCTTGATATAAATGCGCCGATCTTGGTTGGAAGAACAGTAGGGAAAATTGAAACACATTTCTTTGCGGCAAACATTGACAACATTTCTTCTTAATATTCTTGTTATTTTATAGGTATTGATAATATCTTTCAAATGTGATACCTGCAGATTTGATGTATGATATTTTAGGGCAATACTATATTTATGTATACCTTCTTTCAAGTATTTTTATTTCTAGTTAGCTTTTACTGTTGTAGTTTCTAATTAACATAGCTAATATTTTTTTTATATAAATAGTACGGAGCTGCGCACAGACTTTCTCATTCAATTGTTTGAAAATGGAGATATTTACTCAAAACTCGTAATATATGTGAAACGAAATAATATACACTTGCAAACCCAAGCATAAATTGCACTATATTTATGTAAAATATTTTTTGAGTCCTTGTTTAAAATTTTATAATTTTATTTTTAAAGAATTAATGCTCTCATTTGTATGTTTGGGCCGATAAAAAAAAAAGGTTAATATGGTGTCCACAAGGGTCAACACTTCGTATTAAAATTTTAACTTCCGGTTAAAAATTTTCGGCATTTTATTAGGTGTTGCAAATCTACATGCCATTGCATTGCTATTAAATTCCTCATTTATAAATTTTGGCCGTTAAAAAATGTAAATATTGACTATTGAGTCTAAAATGGAGATAGATCGTTGTTGTACAAACATTTCTCCTAAGGGGTGTAAAGAAAAACAACATTAACCTTTAGAGACATACATATATTTAATTACTCTATGCCATTGGAGAATTATTCCGTTAAAACTAGTAGTATCTCTTTACAACTAAAGCTCACCAAATTGTATTAATAAATTAGCCAATATCTCAGAAACTATTGGATATAAAAATATATTTCATATACAAGTTTTTTATTTTTAATAGTGCTACAATTTTGCAATTATAAGTTATTTAGTATCTCAAACAGTTGCGGAGATACGGAAGTTTCTACTTTTGCAAATTACCCTAAATGAATTTTCAAGGTAAAACGAAAATAGACAGTTTATTTATAATATTAATCAACGCATAGAAACGAATTTTAATCAAAAAGGTTAGAGCCTATTTTGAGAAAATCGATTTCTTTTCGCCCTTTATTTAACTACATTAAATTTTAAGTTTAAACAGACGCAAAGACAGATGGCATTAAAATAACAGTTTTTTGGGTTGACATCAATCAACATTTCAGGTT
>CABFOW010006535.1:0-31268 GCA_902141385.1 Timema californicum | reverse complement strand
TCACTGACTTAATTCACACAGCATAACGGCAGTGTAAAAACGTCCTGACTTCCGGAATAAACCCGTGTCCATACTACTTACAATGACTCTGATACCCAAACGGCAACGTATTAAAATAATCAGTTATCCATCGTTTGGTGTACACGGACCGGTAGACTTTAGTCTGTGAAACGGTACATACAGTCGCAAGACTATTCTTACAATTTTGAGCGATATCTGTATGTATATTTCCACAGCCTGTTCGGTGACCATCTCTTTTAAAACATAAAAATTAAATTCGTTCCGGTTGCCGTAGTTTATGGTGATCCCGCGAACCTTGCATACCTTTTTTTTTTGGCAGGATCGCCACCATAACAAACTCGGTACATGTAATTCTTGGGACCACCCGATACAAAGGCGCTAATATAGCTTCCCAGTCCGTAATCCTGAGGTTGGTCGGTGAGGTCTCGCCCAAAATATATCCGGTCGATGGACTCCATTCACAATGGCGTTCCGTGAATAGAACGCTATCTGTATCGTGATACAAAACGTGGTCTACCAACTTTTCAAGAATGCTGTATAAGTGCAACCTAGCCAGAGAAAGGACAGGGGAAGTGGGCGGATAAGGTTGTGAGAATATCCATTATCCATGCAAAAGATGGAATACAACACTCAGAATAGGAACAACCCCAGCGACGTCTTTGTGCCTCGACCACATCGAGAATGTTCACCAGTACAGGGCAATAGACCACAATCACCATCGCTGTTATCGCCGAATTTCTACATTCATCATCTAGCACAGAGACGGGAGTTAACACCACCACCACCAACCGGGTTTTTGAACAATTCCTTCATCCTCAATCAAACTGCATTCAACGGAGACCGTTCTATACCACCCGGTACTCTGTCGACACCGACCAACTGACGCTAGCGTTCACTGGCTCCGTCTGCCGACGCCACCCACGCGACGTCGTTGAGAGGTGAAGGAACCAACCTATTGGGTGCTCTATAAAACACCATGGAACATTCTTTCAAATAGACCACCCAGTAGGCCTGTGTGTTACAACAAATCATTTTCCATCGAATAAAACAAAGGACTGTCTGATTGTTATGTGTTTTTTTGTGTGTCAAAAGTACCGAAGTGTTACAGCGTCATAACTTTTGCTTGTCAAATGGTTGGTTGTAATTAAAATTCCCGACATGTTACAATATTACTTATTGCTCAAACCCTGCAGAATTGTACAGTTATATTTATTTTCTATCTAGACTATTAATACTGTAGTTTTATAACGTAATTTTTATTCGCTTGCAGCTAATTTAGTAAATTTTTCTTTATCATTCAACCATATTAAATTCTTATATTTACAAATTTCATATCCTTTACCATCCAATTATGCCAAATAAGACTATATAAATCTATGTAGTTGAAAACATTTAACTCTAAGCTTTAATCCCATATATATAATATTTGTTTGATTATTCAATTTTATGTATTACGAGCTTTTAAATTATAATATTTTAGATTATTCATCTTGTCAGTTCATGTGTTTCATATTAAGTTATAATCAATCAACTATATCAATTAAAACTTCGTATACAACTAGGTAATTGAAAACATTTAACTCCTGATGCAATTATCTAATAATTGTAGTATATTTTAAAGTGTTATGAACTTAGAGAATATCTACCTTTATACCGCATGTGCTTCTTTTTCAATTTTGATATTAATAATTTGATACGGTACCAATTAACTTTTCAACTAGATATAAATCTGTTCTGGCAATACATCAAGTTGTTAACACTTTCAATATAGAATATTAGCTATGTTTTGTTTACTTGTTTTCAAATATAAGTTTGTTACACCTTCATGACAATTTTTCTCAATATATTCACAGCTGAACCCACATTGTTGTTGGTGTTATTAAATTTACGTAAGGTATTTCTTCATCATTTTCGTTGGCGTGCATTATACCGCCATTCAGACCCATGTCAGTTGATGGGGTCTTGTTGACATCGCTGGTAGGGGAGGGAATTGCACCCTCGTTAAGAGAGATGCTGGTGGATGGGGCCCCTGAACCCCCATTGGGAAGCAACTTGGGCTTAGCTCCTCCGAAGCTTATGGTGATCTTCCAACCGGGATTGTTTCCATAGGGACACTTGTTGCAGCATTTGCAGTGGTATATGTATCTTATGGTCTTCACAATATGACGTGACAATGCAGTCTAAGGATGACTTCCATGCGATGGGTGATGGCTGAGTCTTACTAAGTATTTTGCTTGTTTGGCAATAAGGGATTTGGCCTTCAAATCAACTCGTATATGAACAATTTCACTTATTTCTATAGCACACAAATGAAACACATATATGTAAACTATTATTTTCTAGAAGGTGTATTAATTATTGTAGTTCCCCTTGAGCAATATCGAAAATAGTCCCCCTAAACTCAACTTAAGGGGTATTTTCAAATCGCTTACAAATGTCCTCCCAGATACCGCAATGAATAAACGAACATGTAACAGAAAAATATTAGGGTGGGTAAAACAGACATGGTCAAGTGATTGTTGCAGACCACAAGACTTGACGTAATTGCTAAATACGGTTTTCTTCCTATCAAAATCCTACTACAGCTGTCCGAGCCCCGCGTCCTACCAACCGATCAGGCTATATTCTAATGTGTTAGGGATGAGGAAGGTTGACTTTATAGGATGTGCACTCGCATTTGCGTTGAAGGAAAGTGGATAATACAACCTAAGTCAACCCAAACGGATTCTAACCATAATCTCCCTATCCCCCAGCAGACGTGACGCGTTAGACCACTCATCCACTGAAGCCGATCAGATTGGGTATATATTAGGAATCCCTTCACCAATGATCCAGAGCTGTGAAGTGCTTCAGAGTAAAAACTTATTAATACCTTTTTCCACACAAAGAGTAAAAGTAGTTTCATGTCTACACGCCCGTTATTGGTCACCTGGTATTGGACGCATCAAAAGTGGTTACGCAACTGGCAAGAGGTGGCACTAGATGTTGGGAAAGGTGTCGCTTCTGATTTCCTAAAGAGTCACTTCAAGATGCGGGAACAAGCAATCTGCAAGCTAGGTGGGCTAAAATTATTCAAGGTGATCCGAGCATAGATAAGTTCACACCGGAGACAGAGTAACCATCACCACAACTCACTTCCGTATGAGAAAATCAAGAAGTTTAACATTTTTAATAAAAAAATTGTTTGCATCTCTTTAATTATATAATATATGTATTTTAATTCTTTGTTGGGGGAATGGAGACGTTTATCAATAAATTCAATGCTGCCAAGAGTGATACTCAATATATTTCGCTTAGAAATCTAGCCGAAATACTAAATTAAATATTATATCTTTCGAGGAGTGGGACACTAAATTTGGAAGAGGAATTTAGGTAAAGTATATTTTAAACGATAGTCCCGTTTGTTTCTTTCTCCGATAAAGTTTTCACACTTATGTACTAAGGAACAAATTGATCTTGTAAATAAGTTTGCCTCAAACTTTGCATTAATTTATGTTGGTGAGGGGAAAGATGATTCTATCAACCCTAGGATGGTTGAAATTTAGTTATCTAGTGGAATTAAATATACAATTGATAAATCAAATATAATAAAGTTCAAACTTTGGTAATATTGTTTTTAATATGATTTAGTCTCTAATTATATTAATGTGACTAATAATTATTTTATATAATCAGCTTAACATATCTATGAAATTAGAAATTTAAAAATTGTAATCATTTGAGATTCCATATCATGTATGTATGTTGAATTATTTTTTCTTTTAAGCGCTTCTAATCTAATGTTATTTGGTTATTTTTATGATTTTTTTAAAAATTAAGTGAGTAAAGGGTGAATACAAACTAAAGAAAATAATTATTTAACTAATCATTTCGATTTAAATAATTATGGAAAAACTGTTTTAAGATTAAAAATTTACATTTCAGATCTTAATATTTTCAAAGAGAGAGTAAAAGCGTAAATTTAAAGAAAATTAATTGAAACATGTCAACTTGCTATTTTCCACCCTGATAGATCAATGTAAGTTTAAAATTTAAAATTAAAAAATATTGTAAATTAGTATTACTCTTTAATTGTATAGTAATATATTTTAATAAAAATTTTTAAGTAAAAGTAAATATAAAAGTCACCTGTGTATCCTTATTATCTAGTTTGGTAATAATGTAGATATCTATCTTTATGTCTAACTTCTGTATAATTACTAATTTGTATAAGATTGTATCCTTAAATACAGTTTTCATAGCTGATAATCATATGTTTTCAAATCTAGTCTATTAGAGTTCTATTTTCACAACTAGAACCACTGTTGAAAAATAGAAACTCTTTCTTTCATGTCAGCTGAAACATTTATTTCAATTATATCTAAACATTTTAGTTATTTTAATTTGATATACAAAGCTCACTATACTAAAGTGGACTCTCTACAAATCTTATTCTGTTAATTATCGTATTTAAAAAACATGACTTATTTATGAAATTGAGTATATAAGATAAAATTTAACTTAGAACTCAGGATGTGTAGATCCAATGATTATATAACTTATTTTAAAATATGGCAAGCCACCGATGTATTGATCAACTGCTCTGCCATTCATTCTTAGCTCAAGTGATGTATGAAAGCTAGCACCTTTTGTACGATTCGCTTTCAAACAAGTGTCCTCAATATGGTATTATATAAACAAGTTTTAAACAACCTGTCTGTGGCTAGGACACTGGCTTACGTCTACTTTCTATTGTAGGTTAACAGAACATAATATATGCTCACCTGAGAAAATAAGTTTCTTACTGATTAAATGATATATTTGAGTCATATAACTTAAATTTAAAAATACAGGGTTTACCACTTTAGAGTATATCTAAATATGACGTCATTAATGAAAATGACGAGTATAGTGTTGGTGGATATAGTGTTTAATGCATGGAACATATTAATCGACGTCAGAATTAAAGTCAAAGTTTTACGACGTAATACATCTAAATATTACGTCATTTATAAACATAACATCCACAGTACTGGTGGGTATGGTATTTTGTGCATGGTACAACATTAATCGATGTCAAAATAAAACGTCACAGTTTTACAACGTCACTCACTCTACGCAAGACATATAAATATGACGTCATTATTAAACATAATAACCACATTATTGCTGGATATGGTGTTTTGTGCGTGGTTCAGGGTGGATATAATAATATTCATTCAACTCTCATTTATTCACGTCATGCTCTTATGACGTCACAGATTTATGACAAAAAAAATACTAAACACTATTTTAGTCGAAATGTACACAAATCAGTCTAAGACGAATATTATAATTCATTCAAAACTGATTTTATTCAATTAATAAACGTAATTCTCCTTGACGTCACTGTCATACGTCACACACTACACATAATACATTATTTAAATACCTCTAACATGCCTCTAACTTAGTCACACCCTTCAATATTCTCATTTCCAATCGATGGTATAAACCTTGGCTATTACTACTTGCGGAAGTATCGTCGTGTTTTCTGAAATATGTCATTCCTCATTTTGAGCCACTGAAACCAGGAGAAATGAGGTTTCTAGTGATTTGATCAGCCAAAATAACAACTAGCACTATGTTTCTCTATATCGCTATCTGACTGTCATTAGATATTTCACAGTAATAGACCAGAACTTCTTAGTTTCTGGTCACAGCTTTCTGCCCTTTGATAGGGATTTGGCTCTAATCGAAAGGAAGAAAAAAGAAAGCGTGGTTTACCATCCTAGTCAGTGAGTGGATTGAAATTGTGGTTCACGCACGACCATTACACTCATTTTTAGTAAATTACATGGACCAGGAGGACTTCATTAATCTGAGTGTGATTGAAAAATCATTGAGAAAGGATCCTGAATTTAAAATAACATCAGCCTAGTGGGTCCCGTTCTCATTACGATACCGATAGTCATAACACAATTCAACCATGGACTTCTGTTATCATAAAAAATGAAAGTCTAAGGAGTGAAAGGCAGATATGAAAAACCAATCCTAATTTCCATCTTGTCAATTCCTTCTCTTTATAATTAATTACTTCTGGTAAAAATAAAAAGGAGAAAAAGAAAGGTATTATGTACATGTGCCAATCTATCCCAGCTGAATGCTATCCATTTTATATAAATCTACCGTGTTCTGACTAATCAGCTGATGCTTTGAGTGAATACTGAATATGTTTTAAATATTCAAAACATGTTGACATTGATTGTATTTGACATTTTCCGGATAAAAGGCACGCTTGTTTATAAGATATTGATATTTTATATAATCATTGGAATAGGTTTAGGAAAAGTATGATTTATTCACTATGTCTTTAAAAAGGTTGTAAACAGTTTGACCAGGTTCTTGTAGTAATAATAGGCTACTTTGTATTATTTTGATAATATATCAACCTCATATGTGTTTCACAACATCTGTTTTTTAATAATAAATAAAAGTCTGTTCTCAAGTAGTTAAGCAACATAATCTGCTTAGTAAATTTATATTTGGACCCATTAAATGGTCCTATTTAAATCCTATGGTATAATCATAGGATAGTGAAGGGAAATATAACATCATTGTGTTTTTGTGTACCTTTGGGGATTAAATATATTCATCCTGAGAGGGTTGTATGGTTATTCTACTAAAATTAATTAACTTTTCCTCTTACAAAAAACTAGGCTACTATTTTAGTTCAGTGACTAGTATTACTTATGCAAATATAGGTCAATCAATGCCTTTATGATTACGAAAACCTGCCAAACAAGAAGGAATTTGTATTGCGTGTTTTGTTTTTTTACCTTCTGAAAAATTTCATTTATGTTGGTTAGATCGTTATTCGGGGTAGGCATTTAGTTTTACAAATGTTTAGTTACCAGATTGTCTCAAAATATTTCTTTGTTGGGAGTAACATAGATGGTATTAAAAATTAAAATATACTATAATCAAAGTCATCCAAAAAAACGTAGACAAGTTCCTCTGTTGCACTTTTCCTTGTTGCCAATATAGTGAAATATAGCCAAGAAAATATGTTAAAATATATTTTGTAACCAATTTTTATTCTGGTATTTTTATGTTTATGTATTACAGTATGTATATTGTTAGTAAGGCTATGCTATTGTGTAGCATTTATGCTCCAAGTAAACAAAATGGGCTAGTCAATCATAATATACTTACCCAATATCATCGACCAGGCCAGGCACCTCGACTTCATAACACGTCCAAAAACAACTACGCCCCACGAACAACAATCAGCGCCGAGCCAAGTGCCGCACCTCACCGCTAGAGACCACCACCCTGCTCAATTTCACCTAACATAAACAAAAGAACATGCTAGAAAGATGTGGGAACTGCTACTCCCTGCCAGAAGATAATCGACGTTTCTAGTGTCGCGCGCATTCCCCCTTCCTGTGGGTTTTTCTCTGTGATCCCCACCTTTTCCCTTATCGATTGCTCGACGAGTGTGCTCCATATAAAGAACTATCTGCCAAGTGAGAGACTACTCTTGGATTAGGCGTGGACAATGTAGGACGAAGCAGGAGGCTTCCCAGACTTATTATTATAATGTACGATAAAATTCTTATTCGGCGTAAAATCTAACTATTCAAAATTCCATTTCGGTCATTACCTTTTTTTAAATGTAATTATTGAGTCCTAGTTTAAATCTTTGTTCTTTTGCAGAATAGACAATTTAACTTTACTTATTTTACTTGCGAGTTATTTCACTATATGAGTTTAGTAAACATAAATGTGGGAATGTTGTTTATAACGTTAGGTCATTATTTTTCATATGTGATTAAAGTTTGACTGTTATACAAATAAATTTAGCTTTATTTAGGTCGCTTAAGAACGAAGTTGCAAATTTGAATTTAGTGATTATTTATGTGGAGAAGTTCTTTTAGAACATGGTGCCAAATTTTAAACGTAAGGAAAGTTTTGTTTTACGCTTGTCAGGCATAAATATGCTATTAATTTTCATTTATCGTACTTTTAAGTGTGTTTATCGACTAGCTAAGTAATGATTTACTGAGGAAGGTTAGATAACTAGAGTATTCCTGTACATTCACAATTTAGTAACTTTGGCATATTATTGTTACCTAGGTGTTAAAAAAGGAACTTTAAAACATTTAACGAAGATGTTGTATTTTCACAACGAGTATAGAAATGTGTTATGTTGCAGAAATCTTCTATAATATTAGAGATTGTCTTACTCAAAGTTAAGGATGTCACGCGTTGATAGTATATTCCCATAACTATTTCATGGTATTTAATAAAATACTAGTAGAAGAAAAAAGAGTAAATGTGTATTATTTTTTTTTCTTTTGAATGATATCGATTATTATTGTTGAGTTTAGTCAAGGTCATTTGACTACTATTGTATCGAGGAGGAACTCTAAGATTCTTTCACTATATATGCATTGTTATATAATAAAAATTGACATAAGTTAGACCTGAATGCAGTTAAGACTTGAAATCATTTACTATTTTAGTTACGTCATATTATCCCTAGGTTAAGTNTTATCCCTAGGTTAAGTAATGTTTATTATCCAAAATTATTCTTTACTAAGTCTTCGTCCTCGTCGTGTAATATTAGGCATTGAGTGAAGGTGGACCTTAACAGTTTCCACTTCTAGGAGTGAGTATCGTGCGCTGAGCACATGTTGTGTACCCAGCATTTTTTAACACAAAAAAGTTATTCACACTGGGCACTTCTATTAGTTTAATCTCCCTTTTTTATATAACATTAGATTTTTTTTAATATATGTATTTGAACCCCTCTAACTTTAGAGCTTGGGTTACAATTGAAATAAATATTATTAATTTTACTACTATCATTATTATTATTATTTTAAACACGTGGCATATGATTAGTTTAGTAACCAATCATTTGTTAACATTTATATATTAGTTATTCAATAAAACAGAAGAGTGTGTTTATTTAATCCAAATGCTGGCTCCACTTGGCCTGGCTATATCAGCAGACCTTGACACTCAATACAATGTAGTGTGCTGGCTTCATTTGGCCTGGCTATATCAGCAGACCTTGGCACTCAATACAATGTAGTGGGTGAGAGAGTGCAATTAATCAATATGTAAGCTTAGACAATTACATATCATATAGTTTCAGAACCAAATAAAAATGTTTTTTTTTTTGTTTTTAGCACCGCATATTAAAAGCCATTCAGGATATAATATTTACTCTGATGTGTTAGGGTAAGTCACCCCCATTTGCGTGGAGGGAGAGTTGAAAACCACTCTAAATGAACCCTGCCGGGATCCAACCCCAATCTCGCCGTCATTGGCAGTCTAGTCTATTATGAGACTAGACCATGTTGCAACCAAAGCGGAGAGTCTTCTTTTGAAATGATATAGTTTTTTGTTTGGTGTTTGAATCGGTGGTTTTGACGAGTGATGTATTGCTTGAGATTTCCCTCTCCACGTTAAAGATGATTCAGGACCACTTAAGTATTACCATATCAAGTCTACACAGTTTTAAATTAGCCAAGTGTGCTAAACCTATTGATAAGATGAAGTTTATCCTAGAAACATACATACGTAAGTAATATTGCTCAGCGCCTGTAAACTAGAGTGTACCGGCTCGAGCGCGTAGCTTGCTCGAAATACTGATTTATGTTTGCATCACCCAGGAAATGTTTTCAGTTGTCGGATGGCCCACCCTGCAAACTCTAGTATGAGGGGTTCGAATGCCAACGAAGGTTGTTTTATAAATTATAATATATCTATCAAAAGTGACGTCAGATAATATGACTTAATGTATGAATACGTGAAAGTAAATCTAGTGTATTTTGTTTTATAGCTGGCAGATATGTCAATTCGTATATGACCCTGTTGTTTCCAAAACTGTGGTCCACGTACCTCCAGGGGTACGTGACGTCCAACTGAGCTCAACTAAATACGAAATATATTTGATGTAATAACACTTATTTTTTACGTGATGCCATGGACTTTTATAAGACTTTACCTCCCTATATGGTAGATGAGCAACCTAAAGGTCTCGAAAACGCTGGCACACCGTGATGCCTGCAAACGCCTGTACAGCTTAGGGATTCGAACTCACGCCCCCCGATTGTTTATAAGTAATATCTATTTCTGTCTGACAAATGCCTGTAAAATAGTATGTAGAGTGACCTCGTTATATCTACACTCCAATTTTCACAAGTAGAGCCCTTTGTTGTTAACAGTGGTAGCGTGACTTTACGTATGAATACGTGGCTGTAAATTTAAAATCTTTTATAAACCTCTGGAAAACCGAATAGAAATTACGTTAATATATAAATAATGTATTTTCCTCTACAAATATATTTCATGTTAGTAACGATTATTTTAAATAAACTATATATAAGACCATTCCATCTAATATGCATTAAATCATGTTTATTAAGTTGGTAAAACTTAGCTACTGCTGGTCTATTAGAATACCATACTTTGTGGGATTCGAACTCGTGAACTCGGGACTTAATTAAAGCCAAGATATTAAGCCAAGATATAAATAAAAGTTGTATCTAAAACAATATTTAATTTGTATTTTAAATCGGAGCCACAAAATGCCAACAATCTACAAAACAAAGAAAACAAACAACATACAATTTAAAAAAATATAAATAAGTCATGATTGGAGGCATATACATATAACAAGCTATATTGTGAAGCAATACTTAATAAGTCCATCTATTTAAACAAAATGACATTGACACTAGCTCGGAGAAAGTTTCTCCAAACTCCTCATAAGTCGTTATAAGCCGACATGTGTGTTTCCTTCCCTCTGACCAAGCTAACATCATGTTACTGTACAAGAGAAGTATGCTCATTATTTCGCATGACACTGGAGGGTTGGCAATATTCTAAATTCTCTCACCAAGCAAATGACTTCTCTTTTCATTTACATTGGTCCTTCTATATAGCTGGGTTTTATTTTAACATCATGCTCATAAGTTTTGTTAAATACAGACAGAACTTGAACTCAATATTTTGGAAAGAATTTCCTACTGCGTCACAGTCCATTGGTAGCTGACACATACTTTGTTCACCTCTCTCTCCAAGCGAATACCGTCACGTTTAGAGTTAGACTCCAGTTTGTAGCACTGCGAGACTTCAACCTACAACCTGAGGATCATTCTCATAGCTGTCACGGTATAGAACCGGAATGATGAATAACATAATATTGACTTTTAGCTGTCATGGTATAGAACCGGAATGATGAATAACATACTATTGACTTGTAGCTGTCATGGTATAGAACTGGAATGATGAATAACATACTATTGACTTGTAGCTGTCATGGTATAGAACCGGAATGATGAATAACATAATATTGACTTGTAGCTGTCATGGTATAGAACCGGAATGATGAATAACATAATATTGACTTGTAGCTGTCATGGTATAGAACCGGAATGATGAATAACATAATATTGACTTGTAGCTGTCATGGTATAGAACCGGAATGATGAATAACATACTATTGACTTGTAGCTGTCACGGTATAGAACCGGAATGATGAATAACATAATATTGACTTGTAGCTGTCACGGTATAGAACCGGAATGATGAATAACATACTAATTCTCACGTAAGGACGTAAATAATTTATCAGAGCTTTCGTAACGCCTTAATTACACTTTATTCCATTAGGTCTGCCACTCAGGAAGTGAAACCGGCGTACATGATTTACTCTAGAGCCACAGTATGAATTATGTAAGTAGGATGTTTAAAAGGGGTGATTACAAACATAAAGTAGGTCATTTCTTATAATTTAAAACCCTTTCTATATATACATGATTTTTATTGTATAATTTGTTTCACAATCAACCGTCTCCAATAACCCCCCATTTGAATTACAGTATGATATTTTTCTTATTATAAATATATATAATAGATCTAACAAGCTCTTACAAAAAATTATCACAATAAAGAATATAATACAGTAGTAGATAATATGGCGTTTCGGAAACCCACTTCCACCAATTGGGTCAAAACACTTTCTTCTCGGTGACTTAATCATTGCGTGCTATGTCGCAACACTCCCCCTAGGCTTTCCTTGGTGATTCATACCTAGTGCCAGTATATTCCAGTCTGACCTGAATTTCTCCTCTGGTTATTTCCATGACGACATGGGGTTACCAACCTGTTGTCCTCCTTCAATGTCGCAAAGGTTTATTTCTGGTTTTCTATGTGGCAATAGGTTTTCCCTGATGACTGGCGCCATTTTGGTTGCTTGACAAGACAGGAATAGATCGTGACCTTGAATGATGTCGCAACCCTCCACAGGCAATGGGTTTTCCCTGATGACTGGCGCCAGTTTTGTGGCTCGAAAAGATAAGAATAGATCGTGACCTTGAAACCATGAGATAGGTCATTAACTTTGGCAACCCTCCCCCTCGGCAAAGGTTTTTTCCCGGTGATGTCGTAACTAGTCATTGCAATGTCGCAAACCCCTATGGGGTAATGGGTTTATCCCGGTGATGTCGCAACTAGAGAGCATTGATACAGCTATGATTATTCAAAATTAGGGGCCTAGAATCCTCAGTTAGGAGCCGCTATTCCCAACAACAAAAGTCTACTAAAATTGGTTGTTTGTTATCGTCCGTCGACATGCGTGGATGTAGGTATCCATCATGGACTGGTGGAGTAAGGTAGAAATGTTCCATCATTACGTGCAGTAAGGGAGAGTAGAAAATCACCCCAGTTAACCCGAGTGAGATTAAAACCCACGACCCCCCCCCCCGCTATAAGTATATGAGTGTCACGTAACATTGCCGGCAAAACGTGTGGTAAAGATGATTAAGAAAATGTTATGGAGGGAGAAATAGCTACAGTTTCACGGTGGGGATTCGATTTGCACCCCCCATCAGAATTAGATGAGTCTGACATTTAGATGGTGTGCACACCGGGATTATAACCTCGATATCTTTAAAACGGACGTACTTCATGCACCCACACTATTTTGCCAGTCGACCAGATTTTTCTAGACCCGGTAGAATGTGTACCCGCATTTGCTTCAAACGTTGATTATCGCCTACCTAGTGACGCCTTAGACCATGTGACCATCGATGCAACTATAAAATTAATTGTGAAGGTAGATTTATATCCAAGGGCCTAGTATTTTATTGCCAGTGGTGGGGTTCAAATATGGTAAGATAAATTGATGGTTTCATTATCTACCTTCACGCTAACGAGGGCATACTTACCTTTTAAATTACTAATAACTAGCAATCCCACACGGCGTTGCCCGTGACCCACTGTGGTATTGTGTTAAAAATAGCCTAATTAAACATTTAAAAAATCCTGTTTCGAGGTGCATTCGGACCCCCTCCCGTACACCTATGTTAAAAATGTCAGATCTCTGTGTGCCGTATATTTGGCTGGGCATCGCACACAAACAAACACACAGACAAACACTCCCTTTTATTATTATAGATTCCTGTTCCATTAATATTAATATGCGGATTGCCCAGATGGCCACTCCGGCACGCAAGAGAGAAAACAAGATCGAAAATTTCAATGTTAAGATTTATTCCCACTGCACTCCAACGAGATTCAAACCGAATCTTAGAGATGACTGAGCACTGTCTCACCGAACTACATCCCCAGTTTCATAGGAACAACTAGAAAAGCCCCGAGATCTAATTTAACGTGTTCATACGTCAAGACAAGGGAGCTGCATTAACCCATTTTGATATACTTTTAATACCTATAAAATATTCCCAATATTATAGTATAATTTTATATATGTTGGCTGAAAAAGTTTGTATTTTCTAAAAGTCTCTTTGTATAAAAATTGCACTCTACATATAATCAGTTGTTTTTACACAGCTTTTTTTTACTACTGGTTTGGGCTGTACTACACTTATTCCCCCGTCAAATTAATATGGTGTGAGCCTGACGACTTGTAGCCCCGTGACCATCTATGTATAAAATATTAGTGTTACTGTACTTATTTAACTATGAGAGGGTGAAATCATAAACAAAACCTTCCAAGTGCTGGTTTGGGCTCAAACTACCTCCCTCAGTACACCCAGACGAGATTTGAACCTTGATCTCCCCCGTTCTCCTGGTGTATTTTTAACTCAGGTTGGAGAGTTGCTGATGCTTCTAAAAGTTGTGCTTCGTAGTACGATGCACTAAAACCCAATTTTGGCAGTATAGTCAACAAATTTTGAACCCGAATTTCCAGTACAAGAATATTGCAAGGTTAATTGTAAGTGGCAAAAAGAAGGACCGTGATCAGGTTGCCGATATGATGGCATGGCATATAGCATAGCATTTCCGTTCCAGTAGTTGAATCTCACATTTTCCACCTTTTGTAATAACATTATTTAGGAGGACGTCAAGAGAATCTGGAATGCAGCTATTCACGTATTTTAAAAATTCATCGCTCGGAGGATACAATGAAGTATCATAAACCTGTGTTCTTATGTCCTCCAAAATTATCGCTGCAGCTGTTTTATTATTCGAAGCCGTTCCTCCTTTTCGTTGACTTTTCTCTGTTTGTACCAGTGATCTGACAAAATTATATAATCGGTATTTCAGAAACAAATAATAACAACTTTTTTCTGATTCCTCGCAATAATAATATCCTTCCCGTATTTCTCTTCAAGTTTTTTGTTTTTTGTACGTTCTTCAGGGACGTAGCATTCGAGTAAGTCCAACAATTCAGGCAGTGAAAATTGGCACACATCTCTACTTTCAATAAAATCATATATAACCTCCATTGCTGATTTATTTGTCGACTGGTGGACGTCCACTGTTTTTGCCTGTTGCTGGATTCTTGAAGAAGTTAATGTAACATAATTCATGGTAAATCGCTTCAACGGCGACTAAGTCAGAAGACCATTCTAACCACTGAGATACTGCTCGACCCCATTTGTCATTTCTTTTTCTACCGGATTGTAGTATACTTTCTTTCACGAATAAACTACGAACACTGTACACTTTCATACGTTTATCGGCATGATTTTTCTCTCTCTCTTATAAAACTGCGAATCAATTGTCTTTGCACAGTAAAACACGTATTTTTAAATCGAAAACTTGGGATAGATGATCTGAGCTTTGTGTTTTCGGTGAACTAATAATTTCTGCTTCAGTGGTGCTTTGTCGTTTCAATTTTAATGCAGCAATAGTGCTGTCTTCACGAGCATATTCTTTTCTGCACGAAATATGCATAGTCACTGTATGCAATCCCTCAAATTTTTCTTTTTTATTATCTTTTCTCCTGTCACTGACTTTTTTAAAGTGGTAATTCCTTTATCTTGAACACTCACTGTATCCAGTAAAAAGGCTTTCATCACAAATAAAACAATTTATGTCACTTTCCATGTTTTTGATCAAATGAGTAAAGACGCGTAGAGATGATGTGTGTCCACAACGTTTCGTCACCAGTAAGAGCGAACATCTTCAGCTCGGGGTAAACTCTTACCTACAAAGTAGAAATGATGTGTGTCCACAACGTTTCGTCACCAGTAAGAGCGAACATCTTCCGCTCGGGGTAAACTCTTACCTACAAAGTGGAGATGATGTGTGTCCACAACGTTTCGTCACCAGTGAGAGGGAACATCTTCAGCTCGGGGTAAACTCTTACCTACAAAGTAGAGATGATGTGTGTCCACAGCGTTTCGTCACCAGTGAGAGGGAACATCTTCCGCTCGGGGTAAACTCTTACCTACAAAGTGGAGATGATGTGTGTCCACAACGTTTCGTCACCAGTGAGAGGGAACATCTTCAGCTCGGGGTAAACTCTTACCTACAAAGTGGAGATGATGTGTGTCCACAACGTTTCGTCACCAGTGAGAGGGAACATCTTCCGCTCGGGCCCTAGACGCGTTCTGACCTGCTAGGGACCCGCCATATAATGCCTCTCTCCCCTCTCTCTCTGTCTGAAACAAAAAAGGAAAATCGAGGGCAAAAATATAAATAATTTTGCTATTCAACGTCGGATTACAGCTATTATTGGAGATACAAAAAAAATGTTAATGTGCTTTTTTTATAGACAATTTAATAAAATATATTCTTTATCTGAACTATTTTTTCGTATCAGCTATAGTCACCGAGATATAGGTAAAAAAACTGAAAAAGTGTACCTTTTTCCAAGATGGCGGCTCGAGCGCAACAGCTTTTGACGGAGACTTTTAGTAGGTTCAATGGGAAGCCGTAATAAGAATGTATACCAAAATTCAGATCTTTACCGATTAATGTTTTTATTTGTCTAAAATTGGTCTAATTTGACTGGAATATATATATATATATATTTGCTATCATAATCATTACATTTAATTTAATTTTAGTTTAGCTCATTCCTATTTTACATATAGTTATAACAGTGTTTGTTTTATTTCCCTTTCTTGTTAAGTAAACTCTGTACGATTTACCTTTGTTTGTTATGATTGCTTCCAGACAGGAAGACGTCATCCACCTGTTCTGCGTAACCACCCTCCAGTTTCTGGAGCCATATTCTGGGAGCGATCTTTATTCAACCGGCTCAAGAGATCAGTGCTCATATTTCAAAAAGTGGAAGAGCTAAAAGACTCTGCTCTCAAAACTGAAGTGAGTGGTACAATACAATGGGCCATGAGAAAAGGAAATATTTAAAGCCTCTTGCAAAGAGATCGGTAGGAAGGAAAAAACACAATATTTAACATTGATAATAATGTACTATTTTGGTGTTATTATTTTATTAGTAATAGCACCCTTGACAGGCAGACGGACTAGTTATTAAGCTCATCTAATCTTTTTTCCCGGAGATAAAGTAATTGTTTTAATTCACGCCGGATGAGCTCAAAGTAATTTATTAATAATAGTTTCCCACTCTTGCTACACGCTAATGTGGGTTTGTTTCCTCTAAACATTAGTTTCCTAAGCCTTGAGGATAGCCCATGAATATGTAAAAATTAATGTCAATAACTTTTAAAGAGGTAGATAATGTAGGTGCTGTTCCTGCTACCTCATTATTGGGATTTTTGGTTGATTTTTATTTGTTGTGTCTGTAGAACTACTGTAAACGGTTTTGCTATTTATTCCAGAGTCACAAAAATCACGTTTTAAATAACACAAACAAATATTAGGCATAAGTTGATGAAATGGAATATTATGTATATGACATCTATTACAAAGCAGTGGTCAGTTTTAATAAGATTACAAATAATTCATTTTATTACCAAATTTTAAAAAAAGCTTTGTTTGATCGTCCTTTTTTGTTGCCTTGCATTGGTCCTTCTCAACTCTTCCCATGAGGCAGAATGTTAATGAGTACTGCTGCTTGCGCGTGCAGCTCTAGTCTGGCGGGACGCGCGGCTCGTTTGTTTTATGAGTCGTGCTTGATATTTGCACGTGTTTCTATTACTCAAAATTGAAAGAGCCTTACCGTGAGCGCTAGTATCGTGTGTGGGGCCTATGTTTATGAGAGTATGGCTGGAGCCGCTGAACCGAGTTCAGTAGTATTATGTTTCTCAGTGTAATTTAGTGCAGTGCAGTGCTGTAGAATCTGATGGGATAATTGATCATTCAAATGCAGCTGTCAGTGGTAATGTGCCTCATATCCTTTCCGTCCAGTCCATGTTAATGAAGGCCAACTTAATTCATCCAGACGATCGACCAGCCATTGTTGGCACACACGTTTATTAAAACCGATTTAGTTGGGGATGTAGAGAACGCGATAAAAGGCCAGTTTGTTTTGCAATTTTTATATAAAAAATATTTGGCCAAACTAACTAAAATTTTGCTTTGGTACAAATAGAGTTTAATTTTTTTTTTCGCAGTGGGAATTCAACAGTTCTTGATTGTATGTTATGAGCATAGTGGAATCAGTGTCGTCGCGTCAGAGCAAGCAAGGCAAGCAATGCTTGCCTTTGATTGCAGATATGTAAAGTTTGCCAAAGTTTTTTTTTGCCTGGTAGTCAATTAAATGTAATTCAAGCATCAGTGGGTTTGAGAAAAAAATCCCATGCATGGCAGTGAACGTAACATGCATGGAAGACGTGCACTAGTCCATCTAATGATGGTTGAAAGTCGGTATTGCTCTAGCTAGTGTAGTTATTACTTGTGACGTCATAGATTTTTGGAAGAGAGAGAAAGAAAATGGGAAAAGCTGTGGATGTCAGCTACGACATCTCTTGCCCGAAATATGACGACTAGAACCGAAGTCAATACCACTTTCTTCCACTTTCAAAACATAATAGGATGGTATGCTATGAAAGGGGTGATTAATGTATTATTGTCAGGGTACTGTACTGACCCCGTGTCTACACGTCTTTAAGCCCAGTACACATGACACAACTTCTTATACATAAAGTTGTACAATAAGTTGCTGCCTGAAGATGGCGTCGTGTGAACACCAAAACTTGTACAAGATCTGCTTTTCACAACTTATTATATACAATTTCAGGAAAGAGAACGCGTCCTATATCAGATATTGTTCTTGTACAACCATGAGTTGTAAACACAAAAACTTCGTCTGCTAGAGCGTTACTTTAAAAAAAAAGAGTAATTGTAAGAAAACAGATAAATACTTGAAAACAAACCAATTATTGTAATTAAAGGAGGTTAGACCCCAAATATAAAGGTTTTCAACTGTTTTAAAGACATATTAAATATTGAAAGAAAAAAAAACTTTTTTATTTTCACAATATTTAGAAATTACTAAGAAATTATTTACAATAAGTACCAATATTTTCCAAATATTTCAATCATTTTTCCATAAAAATTTCAAAAATACCATTCGTTTTTCAAATATTGTATGCAATCACAGATGCCGTGGCTAAAATGTGTATGCATTCTATGTGACTAAGATATTGTACAATTTCTTGCACAACTTTTTGTACAAGAAGTCGTGTCATGTGTACCGGGCTTTAGAAATTTTTGGAGTTTATTGTAGCAAGTGCTTTTGTTTTGATGTGTGTATCAGTGGAAGCTAACAAATGAAAGTTTTTAAGTATATGTCTAAAATAAGTAATAACACAATAATGCAAATTACAGAAGGACGTCCAAAGCCACAGCTATCATAAAAAAAACTTCAAATAGATTCTTTAAGCATTTTTTGAAGCCGGGAAATACCCTTTTAAGCTTGCCTAAGAATTTTGGCCACGAGACGCTATGAGTGTAATCATATACCAAACGTTTTAAATAAAGAGAAAAAGTTTTAATAAAATTACAGGACATCCTTTAATATGTATATTCAAGAAATGTTGATATGCTCATGTGAAGAAAATTAAACTCTCTATTTCTACTCATGCAATACATGACTTATTTTGACCAAGAATATTTATATACAAAAACTGCAAATCACTTACCTTTTCTCGTGCAGATTAACTGGATGGGTTTTTAAAAGTAATTTATTTTGTGTAATTCTATTGTATAAGTTACCTAAGTTATTATTTGCGTAATAGTTGTAAATGGTTATTTATTTTAATTTTAAAGGCTACTTACGACACTTTTGTTTGTAGAAAAATATATATACTCTAATACTAAATAGCCATGTGATGTTTTTGAAGAAAATGGTAATGTTACTATTCACAGTTCACATTAGTAGTCATATTTTGGTCCTTGTGCCAGCTAATTTTGTAGGCAAAAATGGGGGGAATTAGTGAAACCTGAGTATAGTTATTCGGTCTCATTGAACAAAAAAATAGGTGAGAACCATCTAGGAAGCGTAATTATCCAATATGACGGCCATTCAAAATGGCGACCAGAGTGCATCAAAGCTTAAAGGCTTGTTCGATTTTTTTTTAAATGACAGATATTTCCTATATCTTTTTTAAAGAGTGTTTTTCAAGTATCTCTTTTTTTTTCTCAAAAAATTAGGAAAACCTATTTTGTTAGCGATTTTTTCCCTATATTTTGGCCTGTAGCCCAAAAACTGCTCAGAGTTTGAAATTGTTTGTCCTGTAGTGAAATATTTCTTGCTTCATTAGCCTTCTAACGGTAACATATAAAGCCAACTTACGATAAAGAATAATTGGATAGCTTACCTCTGGGATTGCGGTTGGCTCAGTACTTTAATAACTTAGTCTTAACTAACATTCAGTAACTTTTGGTGGAAGTGATTTTGTGTAAATAGATTAAATTTACAGCAGTGGCGTACTCGCCAGGTATGCTAGTCCTGCGCCGTATACCCATAATGATTTGGACTAGTTTGTTTTAAATTCAGTGTTGTCTGTGCTGACTGTTTAAATACTAATGTTTAAATTGTTGATACATATACATGTAATTAATTATTAATTTTAAAACTAAAATTGATTAATATTCCAAGAATACTGTGTTTTAAATAATTATTCTTCCAAAAGGCTCTACTTAACACAATAGAAAACCCAGGGCCTGCTTCTTGAAAACCGCAAGTCAATCTAAGGTGGCTCTAATGAACTTGCCCAATGTCCAGGGGTTTGCAATACGTTCCTTTCCACCCGCCCACTAGTGATTGGTCAATGAGTTCAGATTTTTACACCCCAGGTCATGCTGTTCATGTGTAGCAGGCTAAGTGTTGTGCCAACTATTGAGAAAAGATTCAAGATCACAATGTTTATTTAATAAGCTAATTTAATATATATATATATATTAATTGTAAAGTAATAGTATAAGTAACAAGCTTTAAATTATACATTAGTTAGATATATTTAGTTATGTTTAGGCATTCTAGTGACATGTATTATCATGTATTTGGCGAACACCTTTAGCCGCTCTTTCAAATGTAGGCATTTCAGCACCGGTAGATTGAGGAAGGTGGGAGGGCGGTAGGGAGTATGACGAGGCTTCTTTAACCGTAGTTGACAGTAATTCTTGTTTTTCTTTAGTAGAAAGGAATTTTGGAGTTTTAATAGTTTTATTTTAGTTTTTGTTTTACATTAACAACTTATTCGTCATTGTGAGTTTAGTTAATTATACATCAATAAATCCCAAAAGTCAGGAGTGTATTTTTACCATTTCAAAATGATTTAGACGGGGGAAAAGGTAAAATAAAATATATTTTCATTAAATCTACTTAATCAGTGGGCACCTAGCCATTCACTTTGGGGGAGGCATTCAATCAAGGCGGTAGGGAGAATAAACATTTGATGGAGAGAGCGGGTTTGGGGTTGAACACCCCCCTAACCACCGAAGGACAGTAATATTTATGAATATTAAATGCTTTTAGAAATTATTTGGAATAGTTTTATAGTAATTAAGAGATTTAAATAATGCAAATGGTATCGAAGCTATTATTTGCGTATTTTTTTCAATTGTTAATTTTGTGTGTAGTGGTAAACCTTTTGAATATTTGGCTCTAGTCTGAAGCCTGGCTTTAAAATGTAGCTTATACATTAGACACATCTTCAATGCTAAATATCTTAGTAATACTTCATACTATTTAAATGTATATTATTATTATTATTATTATTATTATTATTATTAGCACCGCGTCGTACTACCCGTTCGGGTTATACACACTTATGCTAATGTGTAATGGTAGGGTGATTGTGAGATGAAATGGAGGACCTACAGTTTAACGTGGAATCCGAACCACGGTGGAGACCTGGCATTCCACACATTTATATGTTGTGATTAATACACGTCTTGTCAGAGGTGAAGGAAGGGTTTGGCAATCAGATAAATCTGTGCGGTACCTAGGATTGAGCCCCGGACCCCAGCACATAAGTCTGACACCTTAGCCCTAAACCATCAGGTCACCCTATTAAATGTTTATTAAAATTATTTGTGATATTGGGGTAAGGGGGTCAAATACCCTGTTTGCTCTTCTCCCCCTTGGGTGCACCACTGCTTATAGCAAAATATCTGTGGAAATATCTTAGCAATATACCAATGACGTAGCGTTAGATTATTAATAGTCTTGAGGTAATTTCTCCTAGTCAGAGTTTGTGCGTCTAAATAGCTTCTGGAACATAAATTATCAAGTTTGGAGAATCTTTTGTTTCCAAGCCACATTGTGTGAGATAAGTTAGGCTTTAAGAAATAGTTTTAATTGAAACGTGAGCTGGACAATCCACCTGATTCCCTCTCACTAAGATCTGATGGACAATTGATCGATGTATCACTTCATTTACTCTTATTATGATTGTTTGCTTTGAGTATTGCTGTGTGCTTTTAATTACACTGGGCTAATTGAATAGGATGTCTCTCTTATACTTTCAGAAATGTGCCCATACCGCTCTTATCCCCGACATTAATATTTACTTAAATCTCTAACCATGTAGATATCATTACAATTTGAGGACCCCTATGTGGTCTAGTGTTCATAGGTTCTGGCTACGGACCTAGAGATCCTGGATTTGATTCCCGGTACTTCCAGATTATCTGGTAAGCAGTGGGTCTGGAACGGGCTAGACTCAGCCTGGTGTGGATAAATAAGGGGCCACTCGAATAAAATAGTAGTGGCTCCGGCAGAGAAACCGAGTTTAATGGCTGTAGGCGTCGTGTTTGTAATTTCTATTACCTCATAATCAGCAAAGATAACACTTTATTAGTGAACTAATGTTGATACTCTTCCAATAGGCAAACTAACTTGTCATGTGCAGATTGCTATTCCCTCCCAGTATTCTACCATCACAACAGTTACAATTGATGAAAAAAATTAATGTGTTAGATCTTTTGTGCGAATTTGATATCCAACCGTTAAAATTAGTTCCTTTTTTACTTTTAGTAAGAAGCGTTGCTAAATAAATAAATATAAATAATCTCCTATAATCACTACTTGTATTTTAAGTAGATATTAATCCTTGGTGGTCCAGTTAGACAGAAAACAGATGAATACAGTAGCAAATAGTAAGATAATAACCGCTGTTCACGTGGTTTAATACAACATTCTCACAACAAATGCCGTTTATTTTATACATCGATGTTTGCATGGTTTAAGGCATCACTATTGTGTTATTTTAGACTGTTGATGACAGGGTGATCAGCGTTTGATTCCCACTATGGTGTACTGAGATTGATTTTCTCACTCCAATAAAATGCGGGTACACATTCTACCCTATATATTTGTATCAAAAGGAAAATCTGTTCAACCTGCTTTAACTCTTAAACCCCTTTTTTATTTTGTTTTATATATTTATTTACTCTCGCAAGTGCGGGGTGCACTCAGCCGTGGGAAGGAATATCTGGTTGGATGACTGTTTTAACATAAATTAGCGATGCTACTCCTGCGAAATATATTGATGTTCAAATCCTTGTCGGCACGCTGTCTAAATGCCAGACTCATTCATTTATGGCAGTGGAGGTTGGAGTTCGAATCTCCACTGATTTCTTACTAAATGGTTTCCCTCTCTCTCTCTCTCTCTCTCTCTCTCTAGAGGTTGTAACATTTCTACCTTACTCCTCCTCTTTATCTTTGCCAACAATGGTCCATGTTGTTATGATGGATACCTACATCCGCGCATGCTGACGGACGATACCATACAAACAATTTTAACTCAGCCACGGAAAGGAAGTATCTGATTGAATGACCGTTCTAACAGAAATTAGCGGTGCTAGCCCTGCGAAAGATATAGAGGTTATAATCCATGTGTGTACGCCGTCTAAATGTCCGGACATCTAGTTCTAGAGGAGGACTCGCAAATGAGGTGTTGCACTCAACCATAGGAAAACCATTGGCTCACTATGGTCCTGTACCTCTTTCAAACATAATACGTTAAAATGATTGAATAAGTGTACACTACTCCACACTACATGATTGTGGGTACACTTTGTTAAGGTCACATTTTTATGCTACCCGCTCAGTGTATATATCTTTTTTTATATATGTGTGCACTGAAATCTCCACTTGCAGATACACTCCGTTGAGGCTACATTTTTTGTGCCAACCGTGCAGTGGTATGATGGTAACATTCACTTTAATTACCACCACCAAGACGTGAACCGTAAGAAATACGCCTCAGGCTGTTTCAACAGGATATGTAACTTTATGAGTGGTCATTAAGGAAGGTCCATTGAGATGTATTTGGTATACTATCCAGATGTGGAAGGTACGTTAATTGATAGGCTTGGGGGTGTTCCGAGGTACAGTACACACTACACATACCTAAAATAAAATAACAAACCAAACATAATATATGTAGATATATGAGACTAGAACGTTTGAGATTCTGCACACCACCGCACACTCATTCTCCTGTCTTCTTTAACAATCCTTTGTTATAACACAACCTTTCTGTTAGTACTTGGCTAATGTGAACAAACTGAAGAAAACATGTGTTTTATTATTTTAGTGTGTACCTATAGAAACAGCGTCAACATTTCTGTCTTGCTTTATGTCTATTGCTTTTTTGCAATCTCTCACTTCTTATACTTATTATTATTGAATTTTAGAGGCCCATTGACACAATTAGGTGTCTTTTCTTTAATTAAGGCTTTATTTTTTCCAATGACAATTAAAGCTATGGTATAATACATTATTATATTAAGTAAACAGTATCCGCTTGCAAAAATGTGTTTACCTTCTCTTTTACATAAAATTGTTCATTTTTACTTTCTCGATTTATTAAAGGTAGAGAAAGTATTGTGATTGTCTAAAAAGATTTAACTCGATATTTTGACGAATGTTGACTTTTCATGACCCCACAAACCCTAAAAATGGGCTTTTGCAAACCATCTGTCTATGTCTGTTTAGCCCTAAAATTAAGATTACATTATTAAAGGGCGAAAAGAGAAAATATCGATTTTCCCCAAATTGGCTTTAACGATTTTAATTAAAATTCTTATATAGGCGTTGATTGATATTATAAACAAAATGGCTATCATCATTTTACCATGAAAATGACTATCTTAGTTTTTTCATGAAAATGAATTTTAGGATACTTTAGAGAAGTGTAAATTTCCATATCCCCTCAACTATTTAAGATACTAACCAACCTATTATTGCAAAATTGTAGTACTATTAAAATTAAAAATTAACTTTTATTTAAAATATAGATTTATAAAACCAATAGTTTCTGAGATATATGTAGATATATTAATACAATTTTGTGAACTTTGGTTGTACAGAGATTCTACTTTAGTTTTAAAACAATAATTCTTTGATGCCATAGAGTAAGTAAATAAGTAAGTCTCTCAAAAATGTAATTGTCTTTTTCCTTTAACCTCTTAGGGAAAATATTCGTACAGCAATGATCTATCGCTATCATTTTAAACTCAATAGTCAATATTTATCTCTTTTTTTTTGTCTAAATTTATAAGTGAGGAATTTAATAGCAATGCAATAACCATAAGATGTGCAGCCCTAATACAATGTTGAAAATTTTAACCAGAAAATGTAGTTTTAATACAAAGTGTTGACCCTTGTGGACCCAATTTTTATCTTCTTTTTTTTGGTTCAAATATACAGATGAGAACTTTAATTCTTTAAAGTAAAATTATAAAACTTACAATAGGTAGTCAAAAATGTGTAGGTGTGTATAGCGCAATTTTTCTTGGGTTTGCTAGTGTATATTATTTCGTTTCACTTACATTACGAGTTTTGAGGAAATATATCAATTTTTAAATAATGTAGTAAGAAAGTCCGTGCGGAGTTCCATGCAATTTATTAATAAGTTGTTCCACCTGTCGTGCTAATGATTCAATATTTCTTCCTAATTTTTTTTATCATAGTAATTATCCAATAAAATTATCTTTTATGATAATTCCCATAAAATCAATTACTGTATTCGATAATGTTGCTTGATTACCAATTTTTCTAATTTACTCGTTCACTAATTTCATACCTAGTTTACTTTGATATTTAATTAATTAAACTTTAATTACATCAATTTACATCCAATAAATTTGTCATTGGTTTTATAGGTCTTAAAACAAAATATCAATAATTATCTCATCAGCTTGTTAATTCACTTTTATAAATTAATTTTTATTTTAAGGTGTTTAATTATTTGCAAAAAAAATCTTGATTAATCTATTCACCTTAGTTAGCTCATACTAGTCTCAATGAACTATCAATTCTTAGTAAGATAATATCGATTTCATTACTTAATTTGTGATTTATTAGATACTAACCATTTATTTTGCAACAGCTGCCTTCCACTTTGTTATCAAGATGGCGTATAGAGGCTATTCTTTTCCCCTAACACCTTATTTTCGACGACACAATAATAATCTATTTTGATGTTTTCATGTTTATTGATTACTCTACACGATAAATTTAACTAAGTATTATCTATTCATTATTTTCAAAAGATTAACATTTATTTATTTTGCATCAATTATATGGGTCTAATTACATTAGTTATCTTTGTCATATTAATTTCAAGAAATTATAAAAATCACACTTGCTTACATTTTATTTTAAAATATAGCTTTGGTAATCAAACACTGATAACAATAAGGCTCTGAAAAGAGTTGAACTATGGTACTTTTAACCATTAAAATGTAATATTTATTTAATATTTCTTAAAGTTATGTTAAGCTTTAAAATATTTCATAGGGCACAGTATTTGTCAAGCAAACATCCTTATTGCTTATTTACAAGGATCACGATAGCAGTTAGTTTACATCCTTGAAGTTGCCGATGTAGACTCAAACTGCTTACAATTAATTTAATTTGAAAATGACGCTACTCACCTTTTTAGAAATTTACTTGGTATTTCTTCATATAAATATATAGATTATCCAACCTTCCCAAAAAATGTATTTTATATAAAATTATTAAACAACTATACTTTTATTAACAAACTTGTCTAAATTATTGTTAATTAACTAAATATCGCAATCAAGGAGCTTGATAGTCAAGGAAGGTATTAATATCGTGAGGAATTGTATCTTTAAGTCGTACTATTGATTATTTAGTTTTAAATATCTACGATTACATAGGAATGAATGTAAATGAACATTCAATGCTATCTATATGGTAATTTGGGTTTTATCACGCTAAAAACTTTTTGGTTCAATTTTGTAGAGCCTAAGGGAGTAGCCATGTGATATTTCAAATTTTATAGCTCAACCGTTTTATAGAATGCTTTTTTATTTATGTTTATTCCAGGCATTTGCAGCGTACCTAAAAATAGCTAAAGCAATGAAATCGTTTGAAGACTCAAAATATGACCAGTGGATAACAAGATCGGTACCGATCGTTCAAACGACGTTGAATAAAAATGTATTGAAAATGATTCATTATGATCGAGAAAGAGGTAAGCTATGAGAATGAAGGTCTGTTTACTAAAAATTAATGTTAAAATTATATTATTATTAATTAATGAAATGATTTAATGTAGTTTATTACACACTGATCTATAAACAACAATTATTGAAAATTTTATATAATGTAAAAACAAATGATAGGCAAATTATTATATAACTGATAATTGTATTTATGGAATGAAAGCCATGATTTTTGCGGGTGACTTGATGGTATGGGAGGAGGGAGGAGTAGAAAGGGTAAGTAAAGGAACAGCTACAGGAATTGAATGAGAAAGTGAAAGAGTGTGGAATCCAATTTAGCATGGTGACGTGTGAAGTGATGATAATGACTAAGTAAAGCTATAAAGGTGGACGGGATGGAGCTGAAAATATAGAATTTAAAATATCTCGGAAGCATGATTGTGGCAGGGGAGGTAAGGGGGATAGAAAAACTCTAATAAGGATAGGACAGCAGCGAGAGTTGTGTGTAAGAGACCTGCTATGGAGAGGAGAAGTGCCCTTGAAGTGTAAGGAAGTGTTTTACAGGGCGTACTTTGTACCCACTGTCACATGCAGCAGAAACATGGATATTAAATGTATGAGAGACTAGGAATGTGGAGGTCATGGGAGTTTGTGAGGAGAATGTTAGCTTTCACAAGGAGAAACAAGAGTAGGTTTGAAGCTATCCGGGAAAGAGTAGGGGTACACAGAGTACATGAAATAGTTGAGGAGGCAGCACTGAAATGATATGGGCATGTAATGAGGATGGAAAAAGAGAGGATGCCAAATAAAATGTTGGAAATGAAGTATATATGAAAAAGACCACACGAAATAGAAGGGAAGAACCGGTAACAGAAGGTGCTCAAGTGAGAGGAGAGGGATGGAAGAGTTTAAATAAGGAGGGGGAATGTTGGAAGGATAGTGGTAGATAAAGACATATTAAACTGACCTGGCTATAGACTGGAAACAGTTGATGATGATGATGATGATGATGATATTTATTATATAAATGGGGTTTACAGTCGAAATATATTATGTAAAAGTAGTGCGATCGACCGTTGAAAACAGGCTGTGATATAATGATATTTATATCCCCGGCCTTTGAATGGCTGTTGGAACTGGATCAGAGCCTTCCCCCATTCACTCTTTCATCTGCCCCCTTCCAGGTTTTGTATGTGTTCCAAACTTGTTGGTTCTTGTCCCATTGGTTTTTTATGTGTGCCCATTGATTTTTTTATGTGTGCTCATTGATTTTTTATGTGTACGGATTAGTTTTTTATGTGTGCCCATTAGTTATTAATATGAGCAAATTGAGTTTTTGTGTGTGCGCATTGGATCGTATGTCTGGGTAAGATTAGGATTGGCGTTGTAGTTTATTTGTGTGGTTTTTTTAAAAAAAATTATTGTTAGGGGGAACGTGCAGTCCATGGCGTCGGCCATTCTTGTTGCGACGTGTCAGCATCACTAATGAGGGTGGGAAAGTGCAGCACGAAACTCTCCTAAAGACCACTTAGCGTAAAGTGTGAACATTGACTCCAGCTGCAAGCCCCTGAATCTTTTGGGTGTCACACCCTTCCTTTCCCTACCCACCATCTATATGGCAATTGGTTTTCCGTTGATGTCGAAATTATAGATCATTGACACAGTTCTGATTATGCACAATCAGGGGCCTCAGAAACCTCACGGTGATTTATAATCCTCAGTTAGGGGCCAATATCCCCCACAAGCTCTAATAATATTGGTTGTTTGGTATCGTCCATCAACATACGTGGATGTAGGTATCCGCCATACCAATATGGACTCCTGGTGGCGGTGTACGAAGATAATGTGGCTTACAGGTGTAAGAAAATGTTCCAGCGTTTACGTGGAGGGAGAACTATCAACAGCTTACCCAGCAGGGATTCGATTCCAACATCCCCCCACCAGAATTAGATGAGCCTGACATTTAGACGGCGTAACGACCATGATTCGATCCTCGATATCTTTCGTGGAACAAGCACCACTAATGTTTGTTAGAACGGTCGTTCAATTAGATACTTCCAAGTGCACCCCATATTTGCGAGAGTGAAAAAAAAGGCAAAATCAAAATGAGTTTTGCTGGTTGACCAGATTTTCCATTTGATATAATTCGTCCAGGTAGTATGTGTAAACGCATTTGCTTAAAGTGGGAGAATAAATCTCATTACGCCAGAACGGGAATTAAAAGTCAATCACCGTGTCATCAGCCATCTAGTATAACACGATAGTGACGCCTTAGAACATGCAAACATCGATGAAAGTATACAAAAATTATTATAAAAGGCATTCCCAGTAATTTTAATTGAATAGTCGACCAAATGAAACTATGGTTATAAAGTGTCTCAATTTTATAAAACACATGAGAAAAGTTCAGATGCATAATATGTTGATTTATCATATGGCTTATACCTCCTTGCTAATAGCCACGAAAACTAATTCATGTCTGACCAATACATAGAACCAACGGAAAAAACCCAATAAAATGATATAATTTTGAAGTTGTATTTAATATGCGGACAACGAGCTAGCTTCCACGCCACTGGTTTCTATGTTCTTTGGCTGAAAATGTATATTACATCATGTGGAGGGATTACAATTTTCATCACAACCCCCTGCTCCAAAGTGGGAGTATTGCGTACAAAAAGTCCTTAAGGATGCTGTCTACCTCTGACGTCACGGAAAGTCAAGATAGGATCCTCAGTGTAAATATATTTTTCTTTTAAAGATAGAACGCTGAAACAGTCATCAGCAAGCACGTATGTCAAAGCATTTTATTTTTCATTTTCAACCCCCTGTCAGGAATATCAGTATATTTGGTAGGGCTGAGGAAGATAGAAAATGTACCTGCACTTGTGTGCAGGCTGAGCGGGTAACCAGAAGCGATAAGGTCGACATGGATTCAATCCCCCCTACCTTCCTGCTAAAAGCCACGAAGTTAAGACTATCTATATTTAGAATTGCGTCTTACTACCCGTAAGTACTAGTTACGCTAATGGGCTATGAATTGGGAAAGTTGAATTCACATTTGCGTGGAGGGAAAGTTGAAAACCACCCCTAGATTGGTTTGGTGCAATTAATAGATAGAGATCTGGGAAGTTTGATCGTTTAATAGTTCTCATCGGGCATAAGGGGGAGGGGGAATGTAAGTTTGTATTCAAATTTCTCAGTGAAAACTAAATATCTAAGTAAAATTGATAGCCTTTGACGAGTAAACTCTTAAGTAAAAAGCGAGTAAGTGATTGTTATATAGATCCTTTCCAAATAAAAAGTTTATAAAACACATTTCAGAGCAATAATCTGCAGTTATTGCTGCAACGAGCCTCCAGTAATATATAAAGATATTTGTATACCTTTTTCTCAGAGCCAATGATTAGACAGAGTTCTTTCCCATCAAGGACTGTGAAGATACGTTTGTTGATAAATAGACGCATGAACATATTGAACCATAATTTGGATCTACCATCCAAATGAGAGGGTTCAAACACTTCAAAAATAGAAAATAACAACAACAATCGATAGAGTGGGCTGGGTGAGTGAACTGGTTATACCCGCTGGGTAAGCTAAATGACACCCAGCGCACGCAATTTGGGATAGATGAGGGCAAGTTCTCACGGCCGTCCTCAACTGTCGATAAACACAGCCCAGAAGTTATACCATTATTGTGATTACTTCACATGAATCAACTCAACTTAAAATTACCGAAGGATGATACTTATATAGAGAGAAGGAACGAATATCATCGTCAACAGTAATTTATTATAATTACCCAAAAAAGGGCCGGCAACAATGGATACAAGTATATTAACAGCTATACAAAATGCAACTTCTTTACAACATTTTCTTTTGGCGTCTTCATGCCACTAGCGCTAGCTTTAAGAGCAACCTTCACCGCTTGCTACAAGAAATAACAATTAGGCAAGAAGACTAATACCCTATTATAACCTCAACCTAAGAATTAAACGTTAACTTCAACACTTACTAACACCTAGTCAATATACATTATTTACATCATTTTACCAGCCCCGAAAGAATGGGGGAAAATATGCAATTAAACCCTAGCTATTTGTGTGAGCTGAGGCTGATATTAGACAACAACTTTGCATTTAATTGACCAACAACTCTCATTA